>JAEUWR010000681.1:0-179786 GCA_018524895.1 Podaxis sp. C-F-101400
GGAGTATTGATGTTGAACTGTGCTCAGAAAAAAAATAAGACATTCTGCTGTGTCAAGTGACGGTCGATCACTGTATGTCTCGTGGGTGTTTGATATTGGATTCCCTTTCTCCCCGTACGCCCTGCTACAGAATAGCGACCGCAAGTGGCAAGGGGTACCTTGATCAGGTCACGAAGCCTTACTGCTAAAAAAACATCTCCCTAAGTCTGAGCAGCATGCAATGACTCCTTAAGACAACAAGGATAATGATACCACGCGGAGATACGTGTATAATTCCTGCCCTCGATAAAACGGGCTGATGCAATCAGGGATGTACCAGGTGGTGGCGCTTAGACTCTAGACAACACTCATCTTCTCAAATCTTTAAGCTGCTAATGTCAAGAGGAATTTTCAAATGGCGTATACTACTACAGAGAACCTGCTAAGCGAACACTTCATAGCCCTACTCTCATGGGATCATAAAACGATCCGCAAGACAATCGAAAAAATCCTGCGCCATTTGTACAACTTGTACCCGGATTAGTTCATCACAATCTACTACGTCGGAGAAATCACTGGACCAAATGGGATCAACTATCCTTCGCTGTACCTCTTCTATTATCTCGCCCGGGTTGTTCGGACACCTTCCACGGCTCTCCATTTCATTGAGCACTTCTCTCCACCAGGTCTGCCAGCCCGATTCGCAATAGGTATGATCAGGACACGGAGGAGGTCGTCGTCAAGCTGTGGTGCCTGCGAAAGCTGTGGCCTCAGCAAGGATAATGACCAAAACCCTTGAGAAATCCGGAGCTTTCGCTCATGGCTTAACTTCAACATGGATGGGTCCATATACGTGGCGACACCCTTAATATCGAGAGGGGCTATGTCCCTCTCGGCATCGATATCAAAGATATTGGTCGCCTTGAGAAACGTATAATAAACCTTGCCATGGAAAATACGAAGATCGTGTGATTGCTCAGCGAGATCCAGAGCCTGTTCGAATGCCGTGAGGTCATTTCTCCCGGAGTCGTAAATGTGCTTGAGCCAGTCTCTCTCAATACATTCTACCAACGTTTCCTTCTTGCATCGATTCGCAAGGATGAATATCTTTCCAACGTTGGACCATTGGCGCCACTTCTTGATGATGTTCTCGGAACTCGTAGCGGAGTATGTGTCGAGTACGCCAAGGGCCCACTCTCGGAGGACTGTAAAGTCATACTTGTGTGACATAGCCACGACTGATATCATCTTCGCAACGTTCACTGTGTCCGGATTTTGCTGCGCAAGAATTTCAGGTGGACTGCAAGTATTGATGAGTTTAGCAGATAGCACGAATAATCAAGGAAACTCATCAGGCACCTGGCGTAGATAGCCCAGCATAGAGCCTCAAAATCATCAACAGAATCTTGACAAACTATGGGGGTCTCATCCGATCTCCCTTCAATGCGATTCAAGTTGCTACCATTGGCATCCGTCCCTTGGGGCAGGGAAAACAATGTCTGGAAAAACGCCGAACTCCTTTCAAATAGGGATTTATGTATCTAGACGAAAAGAGGAGGGTTAAGACAATATACTTGTTATAGGATCTTTAAGGCTGCTTACTTTGAAGAGTGTGTTCTCAACGAGAAGTACGACACTCCCGTCGTCGAAATAATAGCTGTTATCTCGAACATAGTTTGTGCCGTGCTGGGTAGTGCTATCGGTTACCAGAGTCTCCATCTGCACTTCTGCGCCTATTACTTGGATTCGGTTAGAGAATGAACTGGGGCCTAGATGGATAGAGAGAGGGGAGTACTTGGACAGTCAACGAGAAGGGGTAGAAGGCTGTTTGTTGGAAAGCGGAGAAGGGCCTCGACTCATCCTGACTTAAGCCTTGCGTCTGGTGGCTTCCACTTTGGCCCTCAAGAAGCTTCTGTCGTATGAGGGTGATAATCAAGATGGCGATACTGTAGTATGATTATCTCTATCGAAGAGCGACGAAGCTAGACCTGTAACATTTCACGTTGCACATGTACTTACACATTCGTCACGCTATGAAGATTGGGCCAACCGCCACGTACTCGCTCGTGGACTCGGGCTAGTTGACATCTTCAATATTCACTTGGGCATGTAAACCAAGTAATTGGGACTTTGTGGGCCAGAAGAACTGTTAGTCGAAGTCGTCTAGGACTGGACCGTCCTGGGCAGGAGGTCATCTTTCTGAATCATGCAGATAAACGAACAAAGGGTGTCAACACATGAAGGCATATGGTTTACGACAATCAGGAAGCCTGATCCTCTATTATCCATCCACGAGACTAATCGCCATGGGTAGCGATGGTGCAGTGACATCTTTTCCTTCCGCAACTGGCGAAGCTATTCCAGGCATCTTCCACATGATCTTCTTTCCAGTGTTCTCGAATTTGAAAGAAGTAAGAAGGATTGAAAGTACGACCTCTGCGAACACGCTTTAGTAACAATCCAGGAGGAGGTACCAGAAAGGACTCACTCATCTCGAGCTGCGAAAACTTAAATCCACTGCCCACACCATCAGTGTCTAGAAACCAATGAGAGGATTAGGAACTCACATGCAAGCACGACTTCCGCCCAAGAACGTCATCCTACAATCCAATTCATGAAGTCTCTTCGTGTTTCGTAATGAGAGGAAGAAAGGCACGCACAAGTTCGAGTATATTCCAGGCATATGCGCCTCGCCCACCTTCTCTGGCAACGGCTTCAACCACCGCTCGGGCTTCCACTCATACGAATCTTCGCCCCACATTTCAGGGTTAGTGTTCGCACCAAGGACAGAGATCAAGAGTGTGGTCCCGGTAGGGATGATTAATTCTGAGACCTCGGTGCCGGCAGTGGTCTTGACTGGTTTGGAAAGGGGAAGAATCATGTCTTTGCGGGCACTACAAAAGGTGGGGTCAGCTTCAAATAGTAGAAGAAGCATGGATTCCTTACGTTCTGATTGCTGTAGTCAATGGGGGATACCTGATCCTCTGTCAAAGAAAATGGGAGAGAAGGGATAAGAAACGGAACTTACACTCTCAACGTCTCCCGACAAACTGCATCGAGGTATGGCAAGCTCACGAGTTGATCGTATCCCAGTTCTTCTCCGCCATTATTCTTTTTAGCTTCTCTCAACTCGGTGCGTAGCTTATCCTGAATCTCCGGATGCTCGGCGAGAAGGCACAGAATACGCGAGAGTGCAGAAGACGTTGTGTCCATGGCCGCAAACGTTAGCGAACTGCCGAACAAGGTGAGCCTAGAAGCTCTAGACAGTCATAAAGACTTACGCGACCTGAGCATGCAGCTCATCATCCGACAACCGATCCTCCTCCGACGCACTCGCGTTCGCTCTCACTACGAGAATTTGGTCAGTGCCTTCACTAGCCTATGAACACCGAAAGCACACGCACTTAGTATACTGATGATATCCTTCTTTCCATCGTCCCCATGCCCTTCCATGATCGCCTTCCGCTTCGTGTTACAAATATCCAGAGCAGTCTCTTCCATTATATCTACGATAGTCTTCATATCTTGTACCCATTGCGCAGGCCAACGCTCCACAATCCATCGTTTAACACGAGGCAAGTTGATTTGATTGGTAATAGGAAAGATATATTGCGACAGGAGGAAACCTCCGGGCCGCGCTAACAACCCACTACCATGAAGTCAGAAAAGGATGTCCGAAATATAACGGGAACAGGGGTAAGAAGTACACACCCAAGTCGTTTGACAGATCGACTATACGGATGTAGGTCTGCGCTTGCAGCGTCGACGTCTAACGAATCGAACGAGTAACCCATGCCACTCTGGCCAATCAATTCGAGTGCGGTACGTGTCATCCAGTGTAGGATATCTATCTCCTTGGGTCCATTCTTGACTTGGCTGAGGATAGACTTATGCAGCTGTTACATTGGGGACACTTTGTGAGATTCGACGTGTATACTGAGGCGGATGGTGGCGTACTCGGCTTGTTACTTCATAGAATATTGGGACTAAGTACAAGGGTACATGTGTGAGTGGTATGAACTGTGAAATAGTGAAGCAGAAACGCACTCATTCCACGCATATGAGCGATCGAGAACACGGGATTTAACATCTTTCGTTGTTTCCTATGTTGTTCGCCTATTTATCCATTACCACATACTTCAGTGGCTGCATGGCATGGGAATGCAGTCCATACCCAAAGTCGCCAATAATCCATCGCCAAAGATTAGCTTGTTCGACCTGGCCAAACCATTCAGCCGCTCCAAGCCTTGCTTCGTGTTCGTTCTCCACGTACTGAAGGAAAGCAGGTGCTTCTTCATAGATGTATTGGTCCTAATCGTACAACCGCGGACCGAAAACATGGATCAGACTCCAAACCGCCCGACCTGGGAAGAGTCACATACCTTGACAAGGATGTGATGCAACGCCTTGGAATCGTATAGATAAAGTAGGCGTTCCTGGATACCATAAATGAATTAGCCCGGTATTCCTGAACGTCAAACAGATAGCAGAAGACACGCGCACCCCAAGTAGACCTTTAACTTTCATCACACTCCCATCTTGATGCACAGAATCAGTCAATACATTCTTCGGCACGAGCGATCAGAACAGGGACTCACACTGCTTCAAAAGGTCATAATGAAACTTCCATCCATACTCGTCGAAAAGCTGTTTAATGTTCCCTAGAAAATGGTCTGATCAGCTTTTAATCATCTCATAAGCAAGAGGAACAATCACCTGTTAAACGCGAAGGCGACGGCGGTCCTGGTACACAATCCAACGGCGACTTGACCACATATTCCCTCAAGATCTTCCACAACGCCACTGAGAAGGCGTATACAACCAGTCCCTGAACTAACAACGAAACCATCCTGATCCGTATTCAGTCGTTTACTGTCTAGTGTCTTCTCCTTTCAATGCGTAGGTAACTCAGGTTGTTGTGCGGGTGTCGTCGACGAGGAAAGGTAAAGAAGCTAAGTGGATAACACGACTCATGTACAAGCCGACAGGCATATTTCCCAGCCTTTTCGCCCCGCTGACCATTTCTTTTCATGTCACCATGTTTAAATTTCCCACCTTTCACCACCGAACCTAGCGCTTGGCTCTGCTTGGCCCTTTCCAAGAACAGATCAGGGACAGAAATAGAACACTCTCCCTGCACAAGGTATATAATTAGACCACCCCATTGTAATGTGGGGTGGACACCATGTATACATAAAGTTTGTAGAGTATACTCATAACTCTTTTTCACTGAGTTTTCGGCGAAAGCTGAATTGAAACCGGATTGGCACTGTATATCAACAGTTACGACCCCCTGAACTAGGTTCTGGGCATCATGTATGGTACGAGTTACAGACAGCCTGGGAAGAAGTACGTATTCCTCGGGCGCCTGTAAGATAGATAGAGACAGCATCAGTATCGGTGTGACCGATTTCGTGGACATGGAAACCGTTTTCTGGGGTCTGATATATATCGTACAAATCACGCATCATAATCATCGTGACTGGGAGAAGCAAGCAATTGACGAATGATTAGAATCTGTGACAAGGCTTGGGAGTTCCATACACGCGCCTATAGACCTTCTCGAAGGGAACCCTAGTGTGCCCTACTTCTCGGCATGTGCATCGGTGCCCCATGTTCTGATGCAGGTGCTATTTTTTAAGTTCGACATTCAAGTGTGGGATACGTAATTATGTAGTGTGTTATACAAGTGACTAGTAAGTATACATGATGTACACAGGTATACCAAGTCCCTAATATGTCCAAGAAATGACAGTCCCAGAAAGATATCAAGTCCATTACAAAACAAGAAAAAATCTTAATGCAAGATTTGACAAAACATAATGTCCCAAAAATGCGACAAGAAAATATCCCTTCACCATCCACCAGAACTGTTCTGAGAGATAGAATAGCACCAGTTAGCTTTGGATATATGCAATCAATTACGACTCACTGTGCTATCCTGCCTCTTGGTCTCCGAATAAATCAGGACCAAGAGCAAAAACACCTCATCCCGCCAGAGTGCCACCGAATTCACGCGCAAGGCCGGAGGTTTTGTCTTGTGGAACAAATGGACCCTATAGGGTACATACAAACTCGCAGCGACACGACTGTCCTGCTCCTCATCCAGCTTCTCATCCTCGGAGTCGATGCCGGAAGCGTCGGAGTAGTCGGACCCCGAACCTATGTCAAACCGGACACCCTGAACTTTCTCGTTATCTCCGTCCAAAATAGCAAGGGCCTGTGACGAGATAGGGTTTCATAAAAGAAGTCAGCATCCAATGTCAAGCGCCACGGGAAATGAAATTAAAGGGTCTTCGATAAAGAATAGACTGACGGGTAGATGGTGGTGTATGTGTAAACTGTGATACCCACCTGCCACTGTTCGTGATGATAAGTTAGTTCGTACTCGGTCCTATCCGCGGCCCACTGCCAGTGGCGTGCGCTACAGGTTAGAGAGCGCCACCAATCACCTAGTCCAAATTGGCCCAGGATGGCGGAGGAACGACGGGCGATTGACCAGCAGGAAGTGCACAGCGGTGCCGATCTCGACTCCGAGTTGTCTTCCCTGACCCTTTCCCTGCGCTTTCCTTGTCCGTCTTCCCCTTTCCCACTCCTATCCCTGTTCGAGTGCCGTGACCTCTGGGTAACTTGACTCTGGGTTCGTCGGTGCTGTGCTTTCGCAGCTCTTGGGGCACGAGGATGAGGATGACCACGAGTGAAGCCAGGAGGCTTGCATTTAATATCAGATATGGACTTTCTGTGTCCGTGGACCTCGAATAGTCGCTCTCGCCAATAGATAGCGCCGACGATGGGGGAATCGCCCAGGGCGGGGTTGGCGTCTTTGAGTAACGTTACGGTGCGACCCCAGAGGTTGTGTGATGTGGTGATGGTATATATGACGGAATTATCGACAGAGGAGCGAATATTGCACGAGAGGAGGTTGGTCTGGTTGTCGAAGGTTGCCTCCATGTGCGCTGTGCTCGTGTGAGGTGGTAGGAGCGAGGGGGGGAAGAGAGGAAGAGGAGGAATAGAAGGAGGTTAAGGAGAGGTCAAGCGACCAAGACCGGTAGAACCTGTCAGCACCTGTCACCCAGTCTTAACCGGTAACCCCTCCTTAGGGTTATCCCCTCTTTGTATAAACTCAAACCCAGGATTTGTTACATCAAATACCGCTGAAACCGCTTCTCGGTGCTGATCCTCGCTTTGGGTAACCATATCGCTGCTGAATCATCCCAGAATATTGGGCTAACCGCACTTGGTCAATGAGCTTGCCACTTCTGGACAAACCTGGGCTCCCGTAAGCAAAGGTTATGCCGAAAAATCAACATATGGATGACTCTCACCCACCCACTAACACCACCTGATCATTCCATGACATTTCGATTCGACCAACGACAGAATCAACAGTGTATGACCAGGATGCACACGCCGTCAAACCGTCCCTCAAACCAAAAATAACACCCTACTCTTCTAGTCGCTGCGGTCAGTCCGGCTCTACTCGTCATCCGACCATCCCTCCATCCAGCTCCTAAACGTGCATCTGTCTTGGGTCTCCCTAGGACCGTATACATCTTTCAAAACTGCACTGTACTATCGTCGCCGGCCTGCCCAAGCCCATGCATTTACTGCCCGGCACCCAATTCAAGCTCTTCACCGACACGTAGAACATCAGGAACCCCCTCGAGCGTGACAAGGAACCTATGTAATTGTGACGACACCAGGCGCAGACCCGTTGGCCCCGAAATCCGTAATCGAAGGAACGAATGCAGACGAGGCTAGGGGAACTGTTCGCGATCCATCACCGGCGCTCCTTCCTCTCCTGCTTAAGTACTCTTCTACATTAATATGTTTATGCTCTAGCTTCAAATGCACGACAGACCAACCCACCCCCAAGGTAACGCCATTCCAACCTCAACAGCACCTCCCAAACCGGCAAACACCTTACCCAAAACATATTCCCATACTCCCATCAACACCGTACTCCGGTACCGCAGTTTCATTCATTTCAACTCCTAACCCCACTTCGGCGTTCATCCCCGTTTCGTTTCGTTTCGCCTCGTTTCCTTGAAACGCCCATTTTGTACACTCATCGCCGAATGTCGCAAAAATAGAGACCAACCAAAAGCACATACGGTGCACATATACCGCACTCGAAGCAGGCACGGAACCGTTCTCTCCACTTTTTAAGCTCAGGATTGCTCGTGGTGGAGAGCCCTTTCCCGAACCGTACGTGATAGCTTTTCATCATACGGCTCTCCATCATTTAATGAGCTCGACCGAGATCCGTTTTTATCAGGTTTGTCCTATCCTCCACGTACCATGCGACATATATAGGTCTAGCCTCTAACCGAGCCACTTCAAAACCCCCACCTCCCCATACGTCCCCGACAAGGTCCTACTGGCCAACCAACCTTCGAAATCTCCCTTCAACTACAGTGTTAGCAAAGGAGCAAGAGGTGGTTATGAAGTGTCTTTAACCGGAGACCCCCGCCAGGTTGTCCAACCCCTCGTTAACAAGCATACTTCAAATTCCGGGATTCCAATAAATATCGAAAACATTACATACGGCAATCAAATTTCCGTTCAGCACCGAACGGGAGAAAAAAAACAAAACTGGATCTTGGCTTTAAACAGCGACGAGGATGACGGGTGGGACCCAAGGACAGCGAGATTCGTATACAATACAAGACTCGAAGAAAGCAGGGGCAAAGAGAGGAGTTTAAACGAGTGTGAATAAAAGAACAAAAGAAAGTGGGGAGAAAAGCAAACGCTCAGAACATACTCGCCCAAGCCTCAAGATCCACGTCCGCAACTCTCGCATAATCCATCCATTCATGTTTCTAACCCCAAGTCATCAGCATCGCACAGGTAAACCCACATAAAAGCTAGACGTACCAACAAATCCTTTGGCGTCCACCTCTCATCCGGATCCTTCAACAAACAACACTCCACAAAGTTATCCGCCATCTTAGGAAACCTACCCTCCCCACCAGGCCCATTATTCAATCTCGGAGCCGGCTCATTCACAATATGCTGCAACAACTCGAGAATACTCATCGTCATCCCACCCCCCTGTAAACTCACGCCCTTGGACTTTCGTTTCTCCTTCTTGCGCTTTTCTTTAGCCTCCTGGCGTTCTTTTCGTAGCGATTCTAGACTCGATGCCGATCCATTTGTAGCATTGGTTCCGTTGGTGGAGGATGAGGAGAGGAAGGGGTTTGGACGACCGGGGGAGAGGGTGCCATCTAAGTCGGAAAGGTCCGAGTCGTCGGAATCAGAGGCGGACTCTGCAAATGGAAAGCGGCCGAGTGCGAGTTCGATAAGTGAGATGCCAAGGGACCAGACATCAGATTTGACGGTGTACTGGGCGCCTTGTATCCGTTCGGGCTAAAGGGAGGTACGAAGTGAGCCATAATGGGGGTGAGAGGTGATGTGTACGCACGCTCATGTATGTGGAAGTGCCGACGAACGTGTCTGCGATAGAGTTGATGAGCTCCCCGGAAACACCGAAATCGCATATCTTGATCTCGCCCTGCGAGTTGCACAGTATATTCGACGGTTTGATGTCTAAGGCCACAAGTCAATATGTGATATGACTCGTCACGTGTAGAAAATAGCAACGGACTGACCGCGATGAATGATTCGATGGACATCATACAGATATGTCAAGCCTTCCAACACTGCCAAAGCGACTTTACCCACAACGTCGATATCGATAGCACCTATCTTTTTGTAGATACCGTCGAGGGAGCCCTTGTCCATGTATTCCATACATATGCAGATGTTGGGGTCGGCGAGGAAGGCACCGTAGAAGGAGATGATGTACTTGGACTTGCAGTCATGCATGATCTGCAATTCTCGCAAAATCTGCTTCCTCACGGATGGCTTCGCGTCTATGAGGACAATCTACACAACTCCAGTAAAAACCCGTCCAAACCTAGAAAAAGCATCTACGCACCTTTTTGGCCATAATGGTCCCCGTAGGTACGTGCTCAACCTTTTTCACACTTCCACCATTCCCTTGACCAAGCTCCTGAAGATCCTTCAAGTCCTCAGCCTTGAGCTCAAATTTCATCTCTGCATTCATATCCAGATTTGCCAATGCATTCGATAGGTGCGCGTGGTAAGTGTTCCTTCGGCCGGATGCAAATGAGGCCGTGTTCGGTGCTGAGTTTGCGCCGGCGGTGTTGACGACGGTGAGGTTGTCCTCTGCTGCGGATGTCGAAACAACATTGATATTGGAAGGAGGCAGTTTTGGGGCTTTGAGAGTCATTGGCGGAGGCCGTTTCTTGCCTGGTGGTTTTGCTGATGGCTGGGACTGTGCAGAGGCAGGCGATGAGCCCTGTGTTTCAGAGGGAGACTTGACTTGGGCAGAGGCGGATGGGACGGAAGGAGGGTTTGTAGCTATGGGTGTTTTGCGGATGACGAGGGGTTGAATTTCTGTGAGGTTGAGGGGTGGGATTGGGGGCGGGGGAGGGAGAGGAGCATTTGGAGGGTCTGATACTTGGAGCTGGAGACCACGAAAGTTTCGCTTCTTGCGGAGAGGAGTGGCCATAGTGGATGCAGCTGTTCAAGTTATAACTACACGTGATCTACTTCTACCCACACAGGTCACGACACATACTTCTCCCTTCCCGCCTCCCACTCTGCCCGTGGCTTGTACCCACTCTCCATTCGCGTCTGCACAGAGCTGTGGAAAACTGGCTCCTTGTCCGTGATCTTCCGCCCCCGGCCCAAGTGCCATCTAGTTCAAAACGTGAGCTTCATTTCCCAGTTTTTTAAATTACTCTCACTTACCCAAACTTCTTGTGCCAAATTCCGTCCGCATCCTGCCATGTAAACCTCATCGGTATAATCTCCAACAACCACCACAGTGGATTCGACTTGAGCTCATCATGCATCGGCGCAACCGCATCTTGAGCGTCCAACGCCGTGCTCTCCGTACTCTCGATATCAATCTTTGCCCGTTTCAGCGCCTCCGCATCAAACTGGATAGGGCATCCAGATTTAACGATCTCACGGACCATCCATCGCAACGTGATGTACGCTAACGAATGTGGCGTCCCGTTCGGTTCTGCCCCGCCGCCGACGTCTATTTATCACATCACCCATCACCCATCAATTGCTTTGCGTGATGCTGCAGACAGAGTGGACCCACATACCCGAATGACAGCCCGCGAACCATACTTCCAGAACATCATCCGGTGTTCCTTCGTCGCCCACACTCCTGGCACCTGCCTTACTGGACGAACGAAGGCAGAATGGAAGGTACCGTTTCTTTCCTTTGTTCTTGCGTTCTGGTGAACCATCGCTCGAGCTAGAACCGATCCCAGAATCACTGGAATCAGAGGCGGAGGATGAGGACTCCTTGGCCTCTATGCCAGCCGACTGGTCAGATTGTGCATCATCAATTGGTATGACCGGACTCGCGTGCTCCGGGTCCAACTTAGCCCCTTCTTCAGTAGGCGAGGGTCGGTGGTACTTGTTCGGCATAAATCTCGCTCGACGCTGGCCATTCCTCATTAACCCTTCGTCTCATCCACACAGCACAGCCAACCAACCACACATACCTCGTCCAAAGACAACGCATGCCTAAATGTCTTGATCGACGTATTCGAGTTCACAAACGGCAACGTACGACCCATAACCAAGCCAACACTCGCAACCGTATCCCTACCCCCACATACTCGATCAACTCCCTTCCAAAAAACCACGATCACAGAAAAAGCGCTCACCAAACACCCATAAATTCAATCTTCACATCCTGACAATACGTCTCCTTGAACCCCTTACACAACTCAATTCCCTCCTTATCCTCCCTCTTGTAAAGCTTATACGCAAACGACACCTGCGCTTCGTTATCCCTCGGCAACAACCCAACCTTGTACAGCGCCCCAGCCAACGCACGCGCCGTATACGCCCCCCTCGAAAACCCAAACAAACAAATCTTATCACCAACCCTCCAATTCCGCATGATGAACTTGTACCCGTCCATGACATGTTCGTCTAGGTACCATGCAAAGGCGTAGTCAAGGATTTTAGCGCCCCATTGGAAGATGGGCGCTACGACGCCTGGGTTGAACCAAGTTCCGATTCCGGGCTGGTAGTAACAGAGTTGTTCGTTGAAGTCATCCCTCTTGAGAAGGGAGAAGAAGAGGGGGAGGTTTGTGTTCTGTGTTTGGGGAGTTTAGAGTGACCTGTACGGGTGTTGGGAGGGAGACGTACATCCGCATCGTACTCATTCGACGTCCCATCAAAACATAACACCAAAGTCCTACTTTCCTTCGTCACTTCACGCATCGCAAATTTTGAAGAAGTCAAGAAGTAGTCGAAGTCGGTCGATGTGTCTCAAATACCCAAAGCAAAAGAACCACTTAAACCCAATCCCGAAAGAACCCAGAACCGGCTTATATATATACACTAATAGCTAATCCACACGTTGTTGTCATTCAAGGCACTGAGACAGATCTGCCTGTGAAGGGAACAAAGACGGAAACGAACCACCAACCACCTTGGGCGGTGCTTCTTTGCCCTGACTCTGGACTTGATGACGCAGGCCATTGAAAAGAGGTGGCTACCTCCCCGCTTCCCATGCCTCGGCCAAAAATGCTGTTTTTGGATGCGTGCGACGAGGATGGCGCTGGACGAGGATGGCACACATGGGACATCTGGTGTATTGGCCCGTCAACAACTTGTCAATTGTACTACGGTTTAGTTCCGGAGATGCTGTGAAACCGTGTGTACAATGCGCATGAGTTGCTTGGAGATCATTTCATTTGACCACATACTGATTGAATGGCCGGCTCTTGTCTGAGATTGAGGCACCGCGTGAGTCAGAACCTTAATTCTTGTGTCAGATGTAATGTATCTTGCCAGGAGGAAGCTCGGGCTTCCCGTCGGCCTGAGGCTTGTTCACGGGTTGGGTGGCGTCAGAAGCAGAAGAAGAGAAGTTTTGGCCAGGTATGGCTACTGTCGTCATGAGGTGATGTCGCATGCACTTACAGCTCGAGGGCGTATGGAGTGTCTCATGTGGAGCAAATGGCGAGTAATGGGAGGAACCGGGCTTGGATGAATGGTTGGATACGGGCTCTTTACGAGAGGTGGTGTACAGGGCATGAAAATGGTGACAGAATGGGATTTTGGTGGTGTAGGTGCACTATGCGCAAGGACAAACTTCATGCGTCAATGTTCAACACCCATGTTACTTTGTCGTGAACCCCTTCCTTTCATAAGATCTGCAATTCTGACCTTGTCGCATCTGTCAGCCATAGGGCTAAATTCAGACATCTGTGATGTGGATTTACCATGGGGTACAGTGGGAACGGATTGGTATGCTCTTATCATGTTGCGCGTCAGCGCTCAACAGCAGATCGACAGTTGCGCCACACTCGCCGAGCACTACTTCCATGATACTTGTATGTATAAATACTGACACTCAAACCTAGGATACTCAGAGCGGCAGGCCATTGACTGATCACACATGGTCCAGGGGACCACGAACCGAAAGCACTACCGCGGGCCCGAGATCAATCCGTAACTGGAAGATACACACCTATCACCGTGCCTCATGATGCCCGTTATATGCGCTCCACACCGAGCTGGCCATCAAAGATACATACGATACCCCTCTTAACCCCACTAACAGCTGCGAGTTGCATGCATGCAGCAACCGAGAAAAGCCCTTTACCGGATTTAGGTCGTTCCTCAGCTGTGGTGCGCTAAAAATAGACACCTGATTTAGCGAGTTTATCATTCGTTTAAACTACATGTAAGACCAAAAGTGGTAGACATAGGTTAGAGTGCTTAGTACATATTATCAGGAAAGGGCCGACGGGGGGCCTTAGCCTTAGCCTTTGAGCGACGGCGTGCGGGTTTTATGGGCGCAACCGCTGACGACCAGTAAAGTTCTTTTCCTCAACTACGCGTGGAATCTTCCGGTGGCGCACCGAGCGAGTTGCGGTTAAGGTGTATCGCTTCCGGTATGGATTTGTATGTCCGTCGAGACTCGGTTTTAGGTTGCAAGGCTCTTGCGCCTCGATCCGCAACACTACGGATGCATATTATAATTTGGAACGGCCTTTGCTCTATCTAGTGCCGGAGTGGATATCCAGCCGCAGGCTCTTGACTGGAAGGCCATGAATGACCGTAATGTACCATAGAAAGTCGCGACCACTCTGCACTTGTGAATTTTCCTATCTAAGCTGTGGGCCTGACTCCAAGTTGTTTTGTTTTGTTTACTGTATTGAAAGCCAGGATCACGCCATAGGAGCGCGTCACTACACTCTTTCGTTGCAATCACCCGCGACCGGTTCCCTGTCCATCCTCTGGCTTCACCCTGGTGAAGTCAAATAGCCTTGCTCTACTTAATACCATCCCATGCGACGAACCTCCGCGGAAGTATACCAGGGACGAGAACTATTACTTCCGTGACGGTAGCTTCGTCATCCTGGTAGAAAATTGTCTCTTCAAGGTGAGGAGCGGATCATCAACGTTCAAGGCAGTCACAAGAGGTCCTGTCTCACGTACAATTCTTTCTCCTAGGTCCATCGATCTTTATTTGAACGGGATTCACATTTTTTCGGGTGCTATTCTCCCTCCCTCCATTACAGCACGCCAACGGAACCGGCTTGAAGGCTATCAAAGGAGAATCGGACGAGAATCCTATCCAATTCAACGACTCGATTAAAGATTTCAGGGCTCTATGTTGGGCGATTTACTCTAGGTGATCTAAGATAAACAACAAATTATTTAGGTTGCTGACTCGAAAAAACAGACCTCCCGATATAATAGCGCAACGGAATTTGAGCACTCTAAATATTTCAATGCTCATTTCAGTCGCGGTGATCTCATACAAATACGGCTTTGAAGTCTTTTGCGACTGGGCTCTCGATGTTCTCGATGCGTATTCAACCGCATTTCCTGGCAACTTCATCAGCAGTTGCGAGTTCTGGCCCAACGTCGGAAGGATCCTTCGCCTTGCCGAACAATGCCAGAAGGAATCATTGGTGAAAACGATTGAGGAGGAGTGGCTCGCTTGTATTGGTAGTAATGCCTCTGAGGAAGCCCGGTTGGTTGCCTTCGAACACGCCCTCGACATTGCCGAGACCTCGGAAGGGCTGAGCAGATTCCATGGGAAGGCCTATTACGCATACCTCAGGGCGATTGGCATCTTCGACGCTCGCTCCCAGGGCAGCTCGAACGCGGTTGATATTGGCAGTAGCCCTTCGTATGCTGACCGACATCTCTCACAATTGGACGACGGGCGGAAGCTTCGCCTGTATCAAGGGTTCTGGTCCTTATCCCACTACAGGATAGAGTTGACGCAAGCGCCTAATATTACCCATGACCCTTCATGCCTTAATCATACTCGCGAGTGTGTACCTGCATGGCGGGCGCGGTGGAAGAAGGTGCTGGATGACGCACAGCGGGCTGGAAGGTGCTTAAATGATCCTGGAAGGTTACTTGAAGTGATGCAGGAGGACTTGGCTGCGAGTCCGATTCGGGTTCGAAGTCAAGGCTGGCTCACTATCCAGTGTGACCGCGTGATAAGAGGAGAAGTGAATCTCATGAAGCGAGAATTTTATGATACCATTGGCAAGCATTTTATGATTCCACAATAATGAAATAAGTATTCTACTCTTACTTAATTTGATTTACTTCCGGTGTTATTCATGAAGGGTTGTCCATGAACCTTTTTGGATTATAGTTGCTGCTCGAATGATAAATTCCCCTGTATCTTCTAGTGGCAAGATGTGAAGTTGACTCCGAGTTGTTTTATTTGTTTATTTAGGTACTGAAAGTTCCAGAATCAGGCCATCCAAAGGAGAATTTACTACGGGTAACATAGGTTGTATTTTACGCAGAGTGACTTGACGAAAAGAGTGGCTGGGGGATCATCAATATTTGACTTTGTTTGTCGACGAATCTGCTGGACCGCAGTCCGCCTATCAGAGATTGTGCTTGATCCAACGACATCGTTTAACGAGAATGGACAACAATGAAGGACTTCCACGACCTACCGAACGTCATGGAGTTTTTACTGTTGCCATCGCTCATGTCAGAGATGAAGACTATTACTTTGATGACGGGAACGTCGTGTTTCTCATAAATGGCCGCCTCTTCAAGGTGAGAAGGATGCGTGTGCTTCACACTTTCCCTTTTCCAAGCTTCGACCTTCAGATTCACGGATCGCTGTTCGCGCGGGACTCTCCCTTTTTTCGCACTATGTTTTCGTTGCCTCAAGGAGACGCCCAAAACAACGGTGTTGCCGAGGGTCAGTCAGACGAATACGCTGCTGTCTGTCAAAACACAGTTGAAGATTTCCGGGCTTTGTGCTGGGCGATATACTCAAGGTGCTTTCCGTCCTTATTGATTATGTTCTCCTGTGTCTGACTTCAATAGAGCTTCCGATATCCTAGAGCAACAAACATGGGAAACGATTGATCTTCCAAAGTTAATTCGTGTTGTGGCCATGACCCACAAGTATGACATGGCGGCGTACCGCAGTTGGGCTCTAGATGCGCTTGAAGCATACTCGGCCGCAAAGCCTAAGGAATTCATACATAAATGCCGCACGTGGGCTGACGCAGGAAGGATACTTGGTCTCGCGAAAAAGTGCGAGGCGAGGGCTTTAGCGGAGCGCATTGAAAAGGACTGGTTTAGGCGCATATCTGATACATCCAATGCCCAGTGGACTATTGCCTTCACGCGAGCCCTGGATACCGCGGAGGATTCAAACGACCTACGATACTTCCATGCTAAGGCATATTATACGTATCTCAGAGCCACTGGGATCTTCAGTAGGAAAGCCCCGGACACCGCCACACTAGGTCTATCCGAGATCGGGTCGAATTTAGACCAGTCTCTCCGCGATTTGACCGATACACGCCGGACACGACTATACTCTGGTTTTTGGTCATTATCGCAACTGCGCCTCAGACTGTCACAACCTCCGAAGCTGGCCGAGAGTGCTTTGTGTCCCCAACACACAAGTGAATGCATACCCGCATGGGAAGCATGGTGGAAGGGTGTGTTGGACAGAGCGGTGAGTGGTGGGGGAGGTTTAAATGATCCTGGTGACTTGATCCGAGAGTTACAGCAAAAAATAGCTGAACCCATCCGCGGCAAGAATGATTCTATTCCTTGTTATGCCTTGATCAGGTCGCAAGTAGAACAGATGGCTCATGACTTCGATAGCAGCCTCCCTGATCGCTTTATGATTCCATAAAGTACCTATGATTCCATAAAGTACCGACGCTCCTTGTCAGTGTCCCAATCCACTCCAGATATAAGATACCTTTGCACTGGCTTCGAAGTTTCAGACCTAGGCCGTCTAAGGGCGAAAGGCCTGAATGGAATCTGTTTCGGGCAACGTATGGCCCCACATTCCGCGATATTTGTCTTTATTTGTCGACATATCTGCTCAGCGCGGTGGGCCCGCAGCCTTATTGGGATTGTGCTTAGTCTGAAAATCACATCATTCAACCAGAATGGACAACGACGAAGGATCTCCCCAACCTTCTCATGGAGCTGACGATAGTGGATCATCTACCATTGCCACCACCCATGTGAGGGATGAAGACTATTACTTTGACGACGGGAGTGTCGTGTTCCTCGTCGAAGGCCGCCTTTTCAAGGTGGGAGGGTTGCTCGTGCTTTGTACTTTCCCTTTCTGAGTTTCGACCTTCAGATTCACAGATCGCTGTTTGCACGCGATTCCCCTCTTTTTCGTACTGTGTTCTCGCTGCCTCAAGGGAATATCCAAGACGGTGCTGCGGAGGGTCAATCGGACGAGAACCCCGTCATCTGTCAAGACACAGTTGAAGACTTTCGGGCTTTGTGCTGGGTGGTGTATTCAAGGTGCTCTCTGCCCTTATTAATTATGCCCGCCTGTGCCTAACTTCAGTAGACCCTCCGATATCCTAGAGCAGCAAGGATGTGAAACAATTGACATCCCAAAGCTGATTCGGGTTGTGGCTATGGCCCACAAGTACGACATAACGGCATACCGTAGTTGGGCTCTAAATGCGCTTGAAGCATATTCGGCCGCAAAGCCTAAGGAATTCATACATAAATGCCGCACGTGGGCTGACGCAGGAAGGATATTTGGTCTCGCGAAAAAGTGCGAGGCGAGGGCTTTAGCGGAGCGCATTGAAAAGGACTGGCTTAGGCGCATTTCTGATACATCCAATGCCCAGTGGACCACTGCCTTCCTGTGGGCCCTGGATATTGCGGAGGATTCAAGCGACCTACGATACTTCCACGCTGAGGCATATTATACGTATCTCAGAGCCACTGGGATCTTCAGTAGGAAAGCCCCGGACACCGCCACACTAGGTCTATCCGAGATCGGGTCGAATTTAGACCAGTCTCTCCGCGATCTGACCGATACACGCCGGACACGACTATACTCTGGTTTTTGGTCATTATCGCAACTGCGCCTCAGACTGTCACAACCTCCGAAGCTGGCCGAGAGTGCTTTGTGTCCCCAACACACAAGTGAATGCATACCCGCATGGGAAGCATGGTGGAAGGGTGTGTTGGACGGAGCGGTGGGTGATGGGGGAGGTTTAAATGATCCTGGTGACTTGATCCAAGAGTTACAGCAAAAAATAGCTGAACCCATCCGCGGCAAGAATGGTTTTATTCCTTGCCATGCTTTGATCAGGTCGCAAGTAGAACAGATGGCTCATGACTTCGATAGCAGCCTCCCTGATCGCTTTATGATTCCATAAAGTACCGGCACTCTTTGTTAGCGTTCCAGCTCCCTGATGTGAGTGTAGTGTGTCTAATATTCAACTCAATGGATCTTGGAGTAATAGATTCAGAGCTTGGAGCTGGCGATAGCAAGCCATCTATGGATTATTGTCATCATCCCCAACATGGGTAAAACTACTCCGACGTTAGAATCCTTGTGCTTTTCGTCGACGGCCACCTACTTAGGGTGAGAGGTCTGCGTCTCTTTCGCACTTTCTCCTTCCGAACCTGAGCTTTAGGTTCACATATCGCTGTTTGAACACGATTCCCCTTTCTCGTGCACTATTCTCGCTGCCCCGGGGAGATATCGGAGGGAGGGTTGTAGTGGCCATGGCCACGGTATACTGATATCGCGATATACGTGGTTGGGCACCAGGCGCTCTTGAAGCATATTCTGCCCCGACATCGACGAACTTCATCCGTAGGTGGGGTGGATGGTCCAAGGTGGAGAGGATTCGCGGATGCAAGAAAAAAATGGGGCACTAGTGTAACGCCAAGGCAGGCAAGCTCGAACGCGGTTCTGCTAATGAGAAGGCCATTGCTTTTACACAAGCCTTGAATGTCAAGGAGGCTTGAATCACCTGCAACACTTTCATGCCAAAGCATATTACGCGTACCTCAGCAGCAACTAGAATCCTCGACGTGGCAGCTCGAGACACCAAAATGCTTTGCTCATATGATCTTGCCTTGAATTTGGATCAATTTCTTCTCGTCTACTGGTTATTATCTTCTACCCGAAACACTCGTTGCAAAACTATACCATTTCTCGACTTATTTACGGCGCCGTTAGTCCAACCTCCTTGCCCCCGAACTCGCCTTCCTACAACGTGCTACCACTACTCTATAATTCATCCGTGATTCAGGCTATGATACATATGCATAATGAGTAATATACTAATATTAATGGTATACGAGTTGACAGTGGTGTCAGTTGCATCGTCTCAGCAGAGATCCTCAAAGCCTTTGCGCTTGGCCCCCTATTACCAGCTTCGTCGGTCGTCCCCTTGAAATTCTTGATAAGATGCAACTACCAAGATGACCTGTGAGTCTCCAGGCACGACCGAGAAAGTAGAGAGTGCGTATCCCAGCCAAGTGCTCAGGGAAGGAGAGCAATTGTGGAGTTGCACGTAAACGGCTACACGGTGGCGCCTCAGCTTGCGGAAGCCGCCATCTCACCTCTCGTGGATTCACTCGCCTCCTTCCACATCCTCAACACTCTCGCATCGCGAGCGTACCATTGCAAGTAGTCCTGATAAACAGGTCGGAATCTTCTCGTCATGACAGATTCCTCTAGCTTTGACTCCTCATCATCCCCTGCTTCCACCTTGGCAAAGGACATTTCAAGACTCCGATTAGCGTCTTCACCCACATCGTCATCTTCATCTACGTCCATTGCAGCATCCACCTCTTGTTGTAACACGAACCGCGCTGAACGACGGAGGGGTGACGGTATTGCTGGTGTCGCCGTTGGCTTCGCTTTTGTTGGAGAGGTAAGGTGAACGATGTGAGGAGCAGAGGGTGTGATAGGAGGGAATGGAAGACGCTTTTTCGTGGGCGAAGGTGTTGGAGTGGATGTGTCGAGTTTACGTTTCTTTGTAGGTGTTTCTGGCAGTGCCATTTCCACGTCTTGAGAAACCTCAGCATCTTGTCCTTTAGGCGGACTCGTTCCGCTGGTTGGGACCTGTCGCTGTTTCTTGACAGATTCCCGGGTCGGAGGCTCGCGAAGAGGCTTGGTTGGCGACCGACGAGGAGTTCGGGGAGTTGTTGGTTGCAGCATGGATTTGGTGGGTGAAGAAGGTCTGGACGGATTCTTGGCTGCTTCAACGAGTTTGCCTTTCAACGAATTGCACTTTTCATTTAAGAGTTTGATGATGGGCGCGAGCCTCTTTGAGAGCAGCGCGTTGTCCTGCGCGAACTCGTCCAAAGTCGGGAGTTGCTTCACCTAGGGTGCCGTCAGTCCAAGTTAGATGGGTTCAGAAGAGAGCGCACTTTAACAGTTGAGCTTGCCCAGAAGAATATGGCGCATTGGACATCCTGTGATTCAACTTTGTGCCGCGCATCCAGCTGCAGGAGAGCATGTTCCGCCTGTCGCAAGAACATACTGAAGTCGGAGAACGGCATTTCGACATTGTACTTCTCGCACAATACGTCGTAGGATATATCTTTTCGTCTCTTCTTGGGACTTAGCTCGGCCTGCAGTACAGTGTTGACAATCCGCAAAGCCTTGTTGAAGTCGGTTGTATTAAGGCACGATGCCTGGCGGGCGTTATCAAGGGCCACATCATTATTATTGAGCCTAGGGGACCCCATCTAAGGAATGGAGTATGATGCGACACGGCTGTCAGACGTACTGTTTGGACACAATATAGGCACATATTGCTGGTAGAGCTGAGGTGAGACCGGAGAGGTAATGTCCGGAGCCCGGTTTTGTTCGCGCTCTGGCCAGAGGGAGAAGTTTCCTTGCTCCCGCAAGTGTTTCGTCATTCCCACAAACTCGCTGAAGTTGGTCTTCGTCCGCCTTCGGCAACATGGTAGCGGTAAGTGGCTAAGGTGGTGGCGCGTCCGAGAACGGTACGTCACATCATATGATGTGTTCGTCACGGAAGGATAATAGTCCGTGACAAGGGAGTCCTTTGTGTCCCTAGATAGGATGGAGATGGAGGGCAAACTAACGACCCCCATACTTCCCGATACCCGGGAGAGTCCTGCCTCCCAGCCCATTCGACATCCAGACTACTACTTCCCCAGTGGAAACATCGTGATTTTGTGCCAACATCGGCTATTTAAGGTGAGATCAGTGGGATCTTGTTAAGTGTTATCACATTGATGCTCTCGCACAGGTGCACGCCTTTTTGTTCGAGAGAGATTCCGACTTTTTTCGAACACTGTTTTCGTTGCCTCAGCAATCCACAAGCGATGACCAAGGTCATGGGAGCCAGACTGAGGGGCAATCCGATGGCAATCCCATTGTCTGCCATGAATCTGTCGAGGACTTTGAATCTCTATGTTGGGTATTGTATTCCAGGTATCTCAATCGCTTTCTTCCTCAAGGAATCTGCCTCATTTAGATAGGCCTCCAGACATCCAAGCTCAAGAAAAATGGGATACTGTGGATATACCAAGACTGATTCGAATCCTTGCCGTGTCGGAGAAATATGTCTTTCCAATCTACCGTGATTGGGCCCTCGACATCCTCAATAACTTGGCAACCACGGATATAAGCACATTCATAGAGAAGTGCGGCCCATGGGGTAATCTTGGACGGATGCTTGAGCTTGCTCAGCAGTGTCGCAGGAAAGGTTTGGTGGACTGCATTGAGGAGGCATGGCTGGGTTGCATTTCTGTCGTGGTAGACGGACAGCGACGACTCGATGCCTTTAATGCGGCTTTGGATGTTGCAGAGCGTTCGAATTGCCTACGCAGCTTCCACGGCTGGGCATATTACAACTACCTCATATCAACTGGCGTCTTCAGCGCTCGCTCACCGGACAGCACTCTGAATCTGCTCGATAGTTGGGACGACACGTCTTATTTGGACCAGTCTCTCTCGACATTTACTCAAGAACGAAGGCTGCGTATACTCAATGGATTCTGGTCGTTATCCCGGCTTCGACTCAAATTGATGCGACCGCCTCAGTTGCCTGACAGCCCTTCCTGTCTTTATCACACCGATATGTGCCTTCCCGCATGGAAGGAATGGTGGAAAGATCTGGTATCTGAAACATTCTGCAACAAAAACTGCTTCAATGATCCAGGCTTCATCATTCGTTCGGCGCGAGAAAAAGTAGCCAGCCCGATTTTGTTCTATGATGTAGGTCCAGAGGAGTACACCATACCCTGTGATGCCACCATCAGGTCACAAGTTAAGGTGATCTCAGATACCTTTGATAATAACCTCGCTAGTCATTTCATGATCCCGTGAGGGCAGGGCCGTTTTGCCAATGTACTTATTTCCCCCCGTTCAAGTCAATATATAACATAAAGTTTGCTCAATTCCGCGGGTGCTTCGTTGCCCGCATAGATTACTGAAGTTGGCCCTTGTCGACCTTTGGCGGCATGGTGAATTAAGAAGAATGGTCGAGATAAGCCTTGGCCAGCATTCCATGATTCATGACCTTCCATGATGCGTCATGTGTCGTGTCATCTGATGCATTCGTTTTCGAATGGTAGTTCATGCATGGTTGAATTTATCCATTTCCCTATGTCGCCAAACACTACACCCATCGTCAATACGGAGCATCCTTCTCTGAACACTACACGGCACACCGACTTATTTCCCTAATGGAGACGTTGTGATTCTGTGCCAAGATCGACTGTTCAAGGTGAGCTTATCGGGGTCAATCAACAGCTTCCGCTGAGCGGCACCAACTCACACTCTCACAGATTCACACCTTTCTGTTCGGAAGAGACTCAGAAATCTTGAGTACACTGTCTTCGTTGCCTCGGAAACCCACGGCCGATGAGGAAAGTCACCAGAGCCTGGCTGAAGGGCAATCCGATGGCAATCCCATTGTCTGCCGTGAATCTGTCGAAGACTTTGAATCTCTATGTTGGGTGTTGTATTCAAGGTATTTCTTGAGCGTCTTGGTTCTTAAAAGAATCCCGCCTCATCGATATACGCTCCCAGATGCCCGTGGTCAAGAACAATGGCCCACTGCCAACATACCTAGACTGATTCGAGTTGCCGCCCTATCGGATAAATATGGCTTTCATATCTATCGCAACTGGGCCCCCGAGGTTCTTGGTGACTTGGCAGCTGCAGACACAGGCCTATTTATGGAAAAGTGCCTCCTATGGGCCAATGCTGGACGGATACTCGAGCTCGCCCAACGATGTCAAAGGAACGCATTGGTGGCAATCATCGAGAAAGAGTGGATCCAATGCATCTCTGATAAGAAAGATGAACAGAAGCAACTTCGTGCCTTTAATGCAGCTTTGGATATTGCGGAGGGTTTCGAACTGCCTCCGCAGTTTCCACGGCAAGGTATACTATGCCTATCTCAAATCAACTGATGTCTTCGGCACCGCTTTGCATGCTCAGCATCTGGGACGACACATCTTACTTGGACCAGTCCCTTATAGCACTTACACACGAGCGAAGGCTCCGCGTATACCACGGATTTTGGTCGTTATCGCAGCTTCGACTCAAGCTAGTGCAACCCCCTCAGTTGCTCGACGCTCCTTCGTGTCCCTCCCACGCCAGTAGGTGCCTTCCTGCGTGGAATGCGTGGTGGAAAGATTTAGTGGAAAATGCACATCACACTGGAAGTTGCGCAAATGACCCCATGTTCGTGATGCAAGAAGCGCTGATTAAAGCAGCCGGGCCAATCTTGTATTGGGTGGATCATCACGGGGCAGAGAGTATAGCCTGCGATGACGCGATCAGACGGCAGGTTAGGGCGCTCTGGCTAAAATTTCATCGTAAACTGCCTGATTTTTTCATGATACCACAAGGGTAGGGTTGTACGCTGATGGTTCTGATTTCTCGTTATAGTCAGTGCCTTGCCTCGATAATGGATACGGCGAATTGATTTTGCCTAAGATCGGTGTTTGAATTACTGTGCCTAGTTCATTTATCGTGCTACCAATCTTTGTGGCGTAATGAATGTAAGCTGGCTGCTGTAATCTGGATCAGTCAGTGCGGTCATGTCTTCTCTCTTTGTTCTTTTTTTTCTTCCGTGTTTTGTCTCTCCCTATCGGCCATCATCGTTTCCTCCAAATGCTTTTCACTCTGATAAGTCTCTTGGTGCGGTGTAGGAATCTTCATTCTGATGGTTGTTCTTCCTACATTCAGATTATGTCAACCACTCATTTTGATACTTAAAACAGTCCGGCTTTTTTCTCCTGTCGGCTATGGCTCCTGGTACACAGTCTCTCTCCGTCAAAGCTGGACAAACTCTTTTGTATTCACTTTATTTGAAACTCGATTCTGGTGCTATGTCTGTCTCCTGGGCCGGGTACATTGAGACTGAAAGTTCTTGGGCGGTATGCACTTCACGAGAATTCGAACACTTATCGTCAAATTGCGGTTCAAAAGCACTTCTACATGTTGCCCCAACTATTTGGAAACCATGTAATACGCAAACATTTCCGCGTCCTGGAGGGGTACTAGAAATTGGGCATATGGGCCGTGTTTCGAGCAATAGCTCTACAGGCCATCTACCGACAAATGAAACATCTATTCGGCCAGCATATGTAATTACTATCCGTCGTGTTGTTCGGACCTCATCGTCAATACTCCGCTCTCAATACTTGGACCCGAAGTGTTGTGCACAACATATCGGAGGCCAGGATTATCGTATGCACTAGTGCATCACTAAGCTAGAATACATGAAAAGAGATGGATCGCTTGACGAATCCGAAAACTACTTCAACATGGGTGTTACAGCAACATCGTTTCCGAAAGGCGAAGACGCCCCAGTAAGGGCCTGTGCCCCAGCATTCCCGAAATTCGGCAACGCGCCAATGATCGATTTGCCCTTGATCATCTCGAGTTCTCCGAGTAGTGTTTGATGCCTATATGCTAGCCTAATATTGGGGACATTCGTCTAGTAGTCGGAATAAGCACCCTGCGCTTGTGTTGACTTGCGAAGATGAAGTCTTACCTTGTTGATATCATTGCCATCAGCTCCGGGGAGATACCAGTTCTGTCCGAGCCAGTGTCGTTTAATCTCCATCTCAAAGCCACTCTGCTTAACTGAGTTTCTAGCGAGTTCTGCCAGAGAGCTCTGAGGGAGTTTGTATATCTGCGGATCGTTAGTAAGGAGACGACTCCCCAAAGGAGATTGTGCTTACATGGGCCGCAACACTGTACTCTTCCAGAAGAGGTTCCTTTGTGAAATGGAATTGTAGTGGGTCGTCGGTACTCAAACTGACGTTCAACCCAGTCTTGAAGAAATCGGGAAGAGGGTTCCTCTCGTAAGTCAAAAAGAGAGCGTTGTTCGAGAGCGGGCTCATTGCGATTCCAATTTGTTTCAGGTAGAACAAGTATTGTAGAGCCGGAACCTTTCTCAGGAGGATACCATGAGAAATAGAGTGGGAGGTCAAGAATGCAGAGGTCAGGTGGTCTGTATCACCGGCTTCTCCACAATGAGGCCGGAAGACGAAAGTATCTGAAAACCTCTGAGTAGGGTGCCTGATACGAAGCGCATGTAAACTTACTGAAGCCTCTAAGACGTCGCCAGTTGTTTAGGCTGGCCATATTCACGAACATGTAATAAATCCTACGCACAACCATCAGTTAGGAATCGTGGTTTGTAAGGTGGACGCAAACCAGTAGGAGTACGGAGGGGATTGAGGGAAGTTCCAGAGTCGCGGTAGAGGGAATTTACGATGTATGCGGCGCTCGGCCTTGGATTCGTCGTCGACAGTATCGAAACCCACAACACGCTGAAGGAAAACGTGTAGTTCAGGATGCGTACTAGGATCCTTGGTGACCTCGAACAAGGGTCGGAATACGTCTGCGAAAAATCAGCACTTGGTCATCACCGAGAGATAGAAGAATCTTTACTCACTTACGACTATATCTTCAAACGTGTTCACGGAACCATTGGCTTTGTAAACCTCGTATAATCGGGGAACTTGTATAAGCCAGCGAACATTGTGGGAGTAGAGTTTGTTGTTGACAATCCATTTCGCCAGCTTGTCCCATTCATCCGGAGATCGCCCGTAGATACTGATCCTCCATTCAACATTCTATGCGTGATGGGAGATTACGGATGGGATTTCAAAGTAGATTAGATAAACGTACCTGATATTTACTCTGCTCTAGATCGCTCATGAGCTCTGAAGAATGTTCGAATTGAGTTAGATTTCATGGACAACTATCAAGTACTCACCTTTTGTCAGTTCTGCTAAATAACGCCCCTTGATGTAGTTGTCGGTCTTCAGGAATATCTCGCGTAGACGTGATTCTCCAATTGGATTATATTTGAGATTAAACTTGTCAAAGCGGTGGAACGAGTCTTGGTGAGCGTGCATGTCTAGGGTATCGATTGATAGGTCATATGCTGTTAACTTGAGAGATTCAAAGACTTGTTCAAGCGTCAGTTCATGTCCGTCACGGAAAATAACGACGTCCTGTAGAAAACGCGTCAACCACATATTGTGAACAAATATCGTCGAACCCACCTTGGGACTACGTTTCATCTTTGACTTAATGAAGCGAAGGAGGTGCTTTTGATTCATACTGCTGGAGTGGTGAACGTGGGTATCGACCTTACGGACATTGTAGAAATCTCTGGAGGCGGGGGTGGTTAAGCGGGTCAGCGGGATCGAGGGGAATGATATACCTATGTGGAACACCCTAGGGGTTCAATCAGGGCGGGCATTCGATGGGATTGGAAGTGCACGAACTTTCATGTCTGCTAACTCTTGATGTTCGTTGAGCAGACTATACATGGTAAATTTGCTCTGAAGATATTTCAAACGTCGAAACGCAAAACTCTTTGTCGGGCCGTCGGAGATGACGCCCAGGACATAATCCAAGTCCATGAAGTATTCTCGAATATCGGGGATATCAAAAGCCGGTTCAAACTTTTCTGATCTTCGAGTGAGTCTTTAGGGGCGCAACGTCAAGATTGAACCAACCTCTCTTGCCATCATCGTCTGCCTCATAGACTTGGAAGACTCCCTTGTCATCAATCCTGAAGTTCCACGGATGAGGACCGGGGATTTCGCATTCTTCGAAACGGAACGCATCGCCGCCCGTCTCACTTTCGCCATGACTCAAAACCTCCTTGCTCTTCGAGTGCCATGTTGGAGGTGGGGGTTTAGGATATATCCTCCAAGGTTTAAACTGCTGGGCCGGTGGTTGATTAGTCGCAGGGTCCACATCAGGTTTCAGGCCAGAAGGATCGGCATGTTCATCGTCCACTCCATCAAAGTCCCCGTCATAATCCCTGGGGTCATCACCCAACCGCTGCCTCGACTTCAGCATGTACTTATCACGAAGATCAAGACATCTTTGGAACGCTTGAAGTATATGCGCTTGCTCAGCAGTAATAACTGATTCAGCTGCTATTGATAGCCTCAGTAACTGTACTTTAGGGCTATTTTGGACGCTCACGGGTGGGAAAAGTACGGGTTACTTCAGCTGCCGATGGCTCATTATGTTCATCGAGGACGGAGTCTCCTGCGACAGAGCCTTGCTTCGAGGCCTTGAGACTCGTGATGTCAGATAACGCATCTGAGCCCCGTCTGCGAACCCAGTATTTCTCGTCGATCTGTTTTAATGTAGTCGATGATGGTCAGTGATACTCTTGAAGAAACGATCAAGGACGCACGTGCTGTTGGCTCATCTCCTCCAGATAACCAAAGAATCCATCTCTTGATTCCGGTATCCTGAACGTATTTGAAGAACTGCTCGGGGACGTTTCGTAGTTGCCGTTTGTATCGTCGAGCGACATGGCCGTACGAAGATGGGAATTGACGCCTTGATATTCTATCACCGACAGTGGTCATCTCAAGGTCCGAGGGCCTTTTATGGTCATCACCTTTATGGCCGCTGATTGGTCCACTCGTCGACTTCTATTTTTATCCCAGTTTCCTGATATCGTCCTTCCTTCATTGCGAAAAATTGCGGTATCCGAGTCAGAGTAGCAGCGAATGGATAACATGCAGTGTTATGTCGATCTGTGGTATGACGTTCAAGATATTTATGAATCTGTCCCACAAAACACCTCGAGTCGTAAGCAACTGGTCACGGGAGCTTCCAGGGTCGATCCCGGCATAGCCCGAGGTCCTTGTCCACTCCCCACATATAACTTATAACAGATAAACAGGTAACTATTACTATTCTTTCAAAGACATGCTTCACAATAGGTCCAACCCCGCTTGAACTTCCCGCCTCTTCCAACCAATCCTCGAACCTCCGGCTCACGCAGTTTCGCATTGTTCCTGGGTTAGGCATAGTCCTTGCAGCACTACTGCATTCCATCGAGCATTCATTCATAATGCAATAGCGTGTGCAGTGTGCTACTTTTTTCTGCATTCAACTAGAACACATGACCGAAGAACCAAGAAGCCATAAAATTCCGGGCCGTCCAGGCTTTCCCCGGGGTTTTTGCTGCGTTCTACAATTGCGACCTGGCACGGGACCATGCAACATATAAATTCTTTCACAACGAAAGGAAAAACCTCTCAGTCATGTTTTGGTTGTTCTTTGTCCCGCTCGCGAGCGTTTTGTTTGCGCTCTGCGGAGCTGCACCGACCGTTTCTCTGATTTCCAACAGTCTCCTCGACCCCAACGGCATCTTCTTCGTCTCCTACGATGGTGTGGTCAACGTAAACTCTTTTCAGCTATCCGGCGTGTTAACTTATGGCAACTATCAATTTGCTGCCTGGTATACATCTTCTCGAGCTGCTATTCTCGCCCGTCGACAATTGCCATCTGGAACCTGGTCCACTCTCCAACTTCCGCACAATCTGTCCACCAACGACTCACATAACGTCATCGCTCCTGGCGTCTCACCATCTGATGGAAAGATCCACGTCGCGTTAGACTGCCACAGCACTCAAGTCTTTTACACCAGCTCCGAAGCAAACTTGGCTACGAGTGGTGCTAGCTGGGTAGCCAGCAGGTTTGGATCAATTACCACGACTCTGGGCAACTTGAACATCGGAACGTGAGTCTCCGAGATCTATCAATCATGACCCCTCGGCTAAAGCTTTCCTAGGGTTGTCACCTATCCTCAATTCGTCGTCGGTCCGGACAATTGCCTACAATTTGTCTATCGATCTGGAGTCTCTGGGAATGGGGCCACGCAACTAGCGGAATATAACGGTGGGACATGGTCCAATGTTGGATCATGGGCATCCGCTTCGGGAACATACACTTCGACCAACGGTGCCAAGAGTACTGCCCGCAACCTCTACATCCATGGCTTCACATACCGTTCTGGTCGACTTCATGTCACTGGTACTTGGCGAGAGCAGAATGGCGCAGTAATGTGCAACAGTGGCGGTCTTACCAACCATGATACCGTGTATATTTTCTCCGATGATAGGGGTTCGTTTTCTCGTTAATGACCCGTCTGCGAATCTGACTTTTGACCGTAGGCAGGACATGGAAGAATAGTGCTGGAACAAATGTTGGAACATCAGGATCTAGTCCTATTAACGTGAACACAGGAGGACTCATTGTTGATCCTCTCAACGCCGATCACGGACTCATGAACCAAGAGTCCCAAGATGTCGACTCAGCTGGACAACTGCACGCTGTCATCTCATATGTGCCGGGTTCGTCCCCCACTGAGTTATTGCACTCGCATACTCAAATTTCTCCAAAACTTCAGGCCGTTTTGGTCAATGCGTCACCGACTACGTGAGCGACCGCAATAAGAATGGTCGTACGTTCCACCTGTATCGTTCCTCCAACGGCACATGGACCAAGGTCGAAATTCCCTTCCCGCTTAATGCCGTCGGACGCTCGCAAATCGTCATGGATGGCGCCGACAACGTCTACGTCGTGATGCCCTTTGTCCGCATCGTTACAGCCAGCAAGTCCTCCGGCTGGACAGATTGGACTATGGCATACGATGGCGTCGCAGCAGGCCTCAATGCCTTCGGCGAGGTCACTGTTGATAGGGCTAGAGTTGCTCAGGGGATACTCTCGATCCTGTATCAAGTCAAGAGCACGGGAACTACACCCTCTGCTGTGCATTTGATTGACTTCAATCTGAACAAATAACCATAATGGTCACTGCGTTTTTATTGGAATTAAATATCGCTGGATTACTGGAGGATAGTGCAAATATAGCTGGAGCATTCTCCTAAGTACCGTGTACTGATTGACTGTCTATGCATCAGAACCGTTCTCGACCAACCCTGGAAAGCCTGGCCTGAATTCCACATGAACAAGGGACCATGTCCCATTTATCCCAACTCAGTTTCTTTAACTTCCAATCTGGATAGGCTCCATCGCAAAAGTATCTATACATCACTCCGGGATATTCCCACTGTCAACAAATTATCTAAGTGCCCCCTATCCGTTCAACCCCTTGCAATCCCAGGTGAGCATCCATATTCATGTATGTTTCGATGAGCCCTCTCTGGACTTTATTCGGCAGACGAGAATCATACACCTTGGTAATGCACTCGCTGGCGCTGCCTATGACAACAACGCTATCTAAACCGCTCGACAATGGCACGCCCTTCGGCTTCACCACAAGAGCCTCTCACCACGCAACGATGATTATCAATGGGTTATATTTCGGTTCAGCAGATAAAATCATGTCATATTAGAACGCAACGCCTCCGAACATTTACCATAATCCCATCTTCCTCCCTTTCGACCTTCCCAACTTCGAGCTGAGCGGGTTTCTGTAATTCACACAGCCTGTTAAACATTGCTTCAACATTGTTACAGAAATTTTGTGTCGGATATAAGAGCCTTGGTAGCATAGACGCATGGCGATGTACCGAAGGTTGTGGTTGGGCCTGGCTGTGGTGAAGCGTGATGTACATCTGTAAGCAGTCCAAAGACGGCAGCCGGGACCCAAATTCCAGCAATTCTTTCTGCGCGTTAATACATCAGCATGCGATTGTCCAAAAGCTGGTGATATCCGGAAGCATACCGAAGCTGGACTTGCGTCTGAGGTCGGATTATTGCTATTGTCGGACCAAGTTGTAAGGATAAGAGGGATCTTCAGCTTGCGCAGCCCCATACAATAACGCACAACATCTTGCAACAAGCCTCGATCAACAGGTCCGGACCATCCGGGGGCCACAAGCTCGAGCTCGAGTAATGTCCCGCCACATTGAGGGAGGATAAATTGTTGAATGTAGTTGAAAAATCTGGTGTTGGACGCCTCCCAGGTTGGGCCGGGTAAATATAACTTGAGATGTCGCAGATCGCAGCAGGACTTGAGGTACGCCGAAAATGAAGAGTCATATACACCCGAGATTGCAAGCCCCTTCAGAAAAATACTCTCCTCCCCTAATATGTTACAAATCTCGGTAACAGTACTCGTAGACTCAGAGGAAGTTTCTCCGCTCAGATCCTTCCCCAAGTCCAGGTACTCGAGACACCGGAAGTGGTGCAAATACTTCCTGAACATGACCGGAGTGGCGATGACACCCTGAAGTTCCAATACCCTCAAAGTCCACGGCGACTCCAAGCCCCTGGCTACACCCGAGAGAAGAAAGTCAAGGGTGAGCCGAAATCGTGTATAGGTATAACCATTGTCGTCCACGCCGGCAGTACCTCTGAAACGAAGCGATTCGAGAGTCGGACAACGCGCCAATAGCCTCACAAGGTCGGTTGTTATCGTGGATGCGGTCCGCTGAGGACCGGAGAGCGGGACTTCCAAAGAGACACCCCGAAGGTTGGAAAGAGGATATAATGAAAGGGGTTTGCATGGATGAGTCGTGAACATCAGATCGAGCTCTTGCAACGTAGGGATGGTGGACAGCACAGCTACGAGGTTGTCGAATTCCCGTCCGAGCAGGTCCGAGTTTGGGTTGCACCTCCAGCTAGTGGCAACGAACAACCCAAACAGTCAAATTTTATAAACCCATTTATACATGTGAGAGCACGGAGCGACTCACTGAACGGAACACAAGTTTTGCAATTCGGATATCGCAGCGACCAGGCTCGTCTCAATCACATTAGCGGCTTCAGCCAGCCGAGAGCTCATCCCTGGTCGATACCCATACAGCCCAGAGAAATCAAAGAAGAGCGTAGTCGTCCGCTGGAAAAGGGTTCCCGACTTTCCTGAGGCTATTGCAGTAATAATACTAGTCGTGCGCTGAAGATCTTCAGCAAAGGTGTCGCCGGCCTTGATTCTCAGACAGAGGTTTGGGAACAACAGTGGACTGATGAACTCATTGAGATATCTAGAGACAAGGCGGAGGTTGTAGAGGTCATTCGACACTGGCTAGGGAATTGGATCTTAACGTCAACTTCAGTTCAATAGTCTCAATCATACGCGCTAGGTGGTCTGCTATTTCTGCGAGTACATCAGGCGGTAAGTCATTGAGCAACATGACTATTGAGTGATGCTGTTGGGGGGGGGGGGGTTTGGGGGAATTCTGGGAGTAATAAGATCTCACCGCATACAGTTTATATTTGCTCTTGGGCTGTGTTTCCATGAAAAAATGACAGAAGAGGCGGTACAGGCACAGGGGTTGTAAGCCACCGATAATTGTTGACAACCCTGGGGCATACAATGGTGGTGGATCCGGATGGGGGGCCCCCTCTTGGAGGGTACTTTGGATTGTGAATACACGATAATTGTATGATCGACTTAATACAAGTATCACACGTCAAAATCCATGGCACCGTGGGCGAGACTTTTTTTTTTTGGATTCGCGTCTGGTGATAAATGTGTGTACATACCAGCCCACTAGTCTCCCGTAGTCAGACTCTTAGGTGTGTCTTTTTGTGATCTTTGATGTAGACACTTAGTAAGACCAGCTCGCGAGCCAGCGGCGGTTCAATGGATCATATACAATGTATGGGCGTTATAATCGGGTTGGACCTATGATGATCTGTCTGTGACACCCTCCCCAATTTGGTCACACAAGGGCTTAGTGTATGCGCGGTTTACATGTACTGTTAGGCTGTGTTTCCATCAAAAACATATAGAAGGGGCGCACAAATACAGGAGTTATACATATGCTCGAGACAACTACTGATAGCCGTAGAGCATGTACATGGGTGCATGTGTACATACTACCTTGTGAGGCCAGGGGTAATTCAACGCCTCATGCCCTGCTCAGTATTGGCGCTGGGGGCGGAACTGGACCCATGTGTACTATGCTATCCTTACTGAAAATTCGATCGCATGACGATAGACGGAATCAAATATCAAACATCCTTACCCACTATGCATCATGCATCGTGAACGCACGACGTCCTTTCTGAGCTCGAACATCAATACAATTCTATTCAAACAGTGTGCGATGTACTATATGATTTACACCAGCATCGAAACGAAAACACAAATGCAGCAAAGAAAGAAAGGAGAAAAAATGATATACAAAACACAACAAAAAAAGGGACAAAAGAAAAAGGGAAAAAGAAACTAAAAAAAGCAAGAAACATGAAGAAGGTTACAACGAACCAAGCCACCACATCAAAAAACCGTCTAACGTCACCATCGACATCACATCGTAGTCGGTTTATAATAAACCGTCGTCATATACTGCAACACCAGCAAAAAAGAAGCTCAAAATCAGCCACGATGTAAAGAACTTGCTTGACGCAAGACACGCACCTTCTTCCGATACCTCGTAGTTGTAGCCACAGCCAATACCCCGTTCCTGATCGCACTCGTACACAAATGCTGCAGCACAACATGGCTCGGCACAGGCAACACACTCGCATCATCCGTCATCGTAGGCATATTCCCATTATCCAATGTAATCGCCCTCGATCCACTCACAGGTCCACGTGGTTCGGTCGTGAGAGGTGATGGACCCGGACGTTGAGGGGTCGCTGAAGGCGGTTGCGGTGTCGTATTCGTGGTCGCGGTCGCGCGCGATGCGGTTTGCGTGGAAGATTGCGGTTGTTGAGCGGGAGATTCTTTATCAGTGGGTGTCGGTCCAGTTTCGGGTGTAGTGATAGCTGTGGTATTCGAGGATTCCTGCGGAGGAAGCTCAACTTCTTCCTCAACACCACCTCTTACAGGTGAATGTTCCGGTTTCTCATCCAACCCTGCCCCAGTCCCATCTTCGCTCGGTGGGGGTGCAGGCGGGAAATTCGCGTACCCCGAATCGCGCCAGTTAGCACCACCTTGTTCACGTCGTTCGCGTTCTCGTTGTTCCCGTCTCTCACGCTCCTCACGTCGGCTCTCACGTTCCCGTTCCCGATCTTCTCGTCTACGTCTTTCACGACCTTCACGCTTGCTACGATCCCGATCACGTCCGCTAGATCCACCTTGACCACTCCCGACACCACCTGCAAGTCCACTGCTTCCTCGGGAAGGAGATGCTGTGTTGGAATTTCCACTGGAATGTTGAGAGGGGGCGGTCATCCTGGTGTTGAGGATCAACTTGTCCAAGTGGCGTGGCATGCCAGGTGCAGGTGGGATGTTGGGTGCGGGGACAAATCCGGAGACATGAACACTCCTTGCAGTGGCGTCGTACTGTCCAGCTGAAGCTGTGAGGTAAGCTTCCTCCTCTCGTGCCGCTTCGATAAGTTCCGGTGGGAGGACGTTGGTCCACTTGGCTTGGGTGACTTGGGCATGGAGATTTTGTTGGTTGGAGGGCCGGTAGTCATCGGCGCCGTCATCAACGGAAGAGCCAGCGGACCAGAAAGACTGACCGGGGACGTGTGGGCGTTGAGGAGTGGGTTGTTGTTGTGGGATAACTGGGGGTAGAGGTGTGCTTTGGCTAGGTGGGGTGTGGGGTTGGACATTGACGTAGTTGGCGAGGGAGCCTTGGTCGTCGACGGCAGTTGGAAATTCGTCAGAAACACGCCATTGGTCATCTACGAGGAAGCGGATGTGATGTGTTCCTGGGAGAAGGTATACTACGGCTGTCCATGTGTTTGATAGTGGGTTCCTAGACTGCTGTGAGCAAATGACGAGATGAGAGGGGAGGGGAGTAGAATACGAACTCGCGTTCCATGGGTTGGCGGCCATTCCAGTCGTCATCTCCTGCACGTGCAAGTACGACATTTTTGCCACCACCACGCCAAGTGATCTTGACGGCGACAGGTTCTGAGGGGTCCTCGGAACGTGCAGGTGCGGCGGGTTCTTCTTCGTCTTCACCCTCTGGCTTGGCATCTGCGCCGGTTAGGAGTCCAATGGGTATGGAGGACCGGACAACTTCCTTGACAAAGGGCGTCGGGGATGGAGGTGTGGGTGGACGGTGATGGGAGTGGGCATGGGAGGGCTGACGATGAGACGGATCGTGGTAGATGCTTGGCATGGGTTGGGGACCACCACGTGAGCGGCGACCGCCACCGTAGGAGGACACGGATCCATGTGGGCGCTGGGTTGGAGGAAAAGGGAGGTGAGTGGCGGGGACAATGAGGTCTGTGGACGAAAAGTTGTTCTGGGGTCTGCGTGTTGGTGGGGTATCTGTGGAGGGCTTTGGGATGTTGATAGCCTGGCTCTTTGGAGGAGTTTTCTGGCGGCCTCTGGGCTGTGCCGCGGTCATTGTTGAGCGGTTGAAGTCTGGAAGCTCGAGGGACTTTTTCTTTGTGCGCATGGAAGGGTGTGGCACGCCCGGTGCCGGGGAGGGCGAGCGTGTGCGGTCTTTGTCGTCGAACTTTGCATCTGTGGGCCTGCCTGTGCGCTGCTGGGCGGTGGACGACGCACTGTTGCCCATTGCCGTCTCTGTTCTCCACACAACAATCTCTCCATCGATAACCCTCAAGATTATGTAACTCTATGACCTCATCACCCCTGGCAGCACATGTCTCTTGACTCTTGACCATCTCTACATATCGCGCAGGGACTCTATTGCCCAGGAAATTTCCTTGCTCGTGTTCTACAGTTTTGGCTAGCATGCGCCCCAATTTGGCGTCTGTCATGGTCGGTTCGGGACGCTTGTCAGAATATTTAATGGCCCACGCCTTCAATAATTGCTGCTCGGCTCTACTTTCATGTCCTCTTCACGCGTCTGGTTGAGTAAGTATGCTCCTTCTGCCATGTTTTTACCCCTCTGCTCACGGCTTTACAGTCACTGGTTAGATTTCTCGCGTCTGGTCTTCATAGCATCTCCTCACGCTGCACAGGTGCCTCGACCGGCTTTGGCTATTACCTCGCCTGCCATGCTCTCGACAACGGCGACACTGTTGTCGCCACCATGCGCAACCCCGTCTCCTCCGCTGAGCCTCTTACATCCAAATACACCAGTCAAGTCTCCAACGGCAAACTCCTCACTCTCAAGCTCGATGTAACGAATGCACAAGAAATCGCAGACGCGTTTAAAGCCGTCAAAGAAAAATATGGCCGCGTCGACGTTGTGTTCAACAATGCTGGATGGGCGATTATCGGCGAATTTGAGGGAATCCCGGAAGACAAGGCAAGGGCCTTGTTCGATGTACGTATTCGGTTCCACCTTGCCGACGACATTTGATATGGACTGGTTCACGTGTGCAGACGAATTTCTGGGGAGCCACCAATGTCATGAAAGAAACGGTCAAGGCTTTCCGAGAGAACAGTCCCCCAGGTGGCCGACTTCTCCAGAATTCCTCCTGTTCTGTGTTGGCTTGTAATCCTGGAGCGTCATATTATGGTGCCTCGTACGTGCCCCACTTCTGCTGTTATGACGACGTTTTACTGATGCTCATATTTCCAAACGTAAAGGAAAGCTGGTATGTTACGTATCATATTATTACATGAAAGGGATATCTTCATTTGTTCTATTCAGCGCTCGAAAGCGTCACAGAAGCACTTTCTCAAGAAATCGATCCGCGCTGGAACATCAAAGTAAGTAGGTCCACAACCCCTTGACACCAAAAAGTCTCATCGTTTCATAGATCACCATAATCGAATCTGGACCCTTCAACACCAAAGCCATCAAAGACAATATGCTTGTCCTACCTACACATCCGTCATATCCTTCACCAACCCTCGGAGCTAACCCGACGAAGCTCTGGATGTCTTCCGGGGAGCTGTACAAGATTGCAGGGGATCCGGAAAAAGGCGCCAAATTGTTTTATCGTGTGGCCGTGATGGACGATCCGCCATTTAGGTTGCCCTTGCATCCGGTTACCATTCAGTGTGCCAAGGCGAGGATTGAGAGTATACAGAAGAGTGTGGATGAGTATGCGGCATGGAGTGATGAGATTTTCTGAGGATGATATTTTGTGAATGTTTTCTGCTAACTGGTATAAAACCTTGTAATGGATCTCATTTTTACATTGCTGCAATGTGAGTTGTATGTTGCATTGACTTGATAAGTTGTGTTTGCTATCTCATGTTGATGCTTTCTGGATCTATATAACATCAGTGTAAGTACAGTCAACTCTGCCATAATCCATACCTGCTGTTATCCATACTCCACCAAAATCTGTAGTGCTCCTTGGTGGCAGAGTCAGCTTTTTTCATTGTTTAGCTCTCTTATAACCCATACTCTGCTATACCCCATTAGCCTGAACATGGGACAAAATGCAATGAGTTTTGACAGAGTTGACTGTATTACTCAATGATCCAGTGTTTCAAGATCCTTAAGAGGCAAGGACTGGGATCTTGTTTCTTTTTTCCTGGGTAACAACCTGTCAGATCCTTGACTTACTGAGGAAGTTAGGCCATATGCAGTGTTAATGTGGACAAAAATAGGTTTCCCCATGCAGCCAATTTTTCATGTGCATGAACATCACCTTACACCTGCACAAAAAATGTGGCATAGATCTTAAGCTTAGATATACTTTATGTGAAAATTAGGTGTTTGTGCAAAAAAAAATCAAGAGTTTGCACACAAAAATCTAAGAGTTCATGCAGAACTTTAAGAAATGCTCCACACAAGACCTCAAGTCTGCCAGTGAAACATTGAGAATTTGTATCAGATATAGTAAGAGACAAAAGTGTTCCAATATTTTTAGCTACTTAACACATCCTTTAATAGCTCATGAAGTAGCAAGGTTATACACTTCATATTTTAAATGAAGATAGCTCTGTATCATATGTTACAAGGTTTCTTCTTTGGCTGAGTGGCACCTAAGCTGGAGCCTATCCTTGTAGCAAGGGTAAGTAGGCAAGCCTTGTCCCATACAGGTCTGAAGGGCTTACTCTGCTGACTCTATTCTCAGTGGTTAACCTCAAGTGTGTTAGGGTGGTCCTTATCACTGGTCACCTAAGCTTTGCTAGGGGGTGGCTATCTCACTAGATGGTTCACAGAGGCACTAGGATCTAGCAAGAAGGATCATGATAAGAAGGTGGCAAGGCAAGTGTCCAGTTAAGCACACTTTGAGGTCAAACTTCTATCAGTTGAGTATATGACCAATAGAGAGTTTACTACCATGCTGATTGTGAACTAATGTCAACCCAGAGATAAAGGCAAGGCAATATTCTGGATTTAAGATGGGTTTGAGAATATAGGAAGCTTGCACTTCCAGTACATGAGTGGCTATTTAAGCTCTACTTCTAAGGTCCTAAGAAGGTAACTATGATGAAGTAGTGCCGCATGTCCAAGAGTCAATAGAAGCATAACTACAGAGTAGAGAGATACAAGATTAGAAGCCAGGACAGAAATAGAAGCAAGGACAAGAAGGGAAACTAACTAGATAAGGAAATAGTCCAGAATAGAGTTCAGGCAGGATACAGGGATGCTGGATGAATAGTCTATAGCAATAGAGATAAGGAAGAACCATTTACTAGGTTATATTACAAGTCCATATCAGAGTGGAGGCATCCATTGGTGGAATCAGAAGAGTAGGAATTGGGAGACAAGGCAGAACTGGGAATAGTAAAATTCCCTGCTGGAGACAGTGAGTTGGAAGAGTTTGACTCATGGAGGAAGATCAGGCTGCAGTGCAGGGAGGATGACAAGGATGATGAGGAGATGTCTGCAGTGATGTAGGGCAGTGGATATGGTGGCAGATCAACTGTAGGCTGCACAGGTTCTGACTTGTTGATGCCAGGGACATTGGAGTCTATGGAGAACAGTGGAGGGAGCTGCATATGATGGGAAGGAATTGCCAGAGGATCATTGGAGTTAGGGTTGAGGCAATAGACTTCTACTTCTCAAAAGTAGAGCCTGTGGGTGACTTTGTATTTGATGATGTGTGGAATAACCTCAGGTGGATACATCATGTAAGGATAAAGGAATATGAGCAGCTCTCCTGCATAAGGAATCATCCTTCAACCATGGGCCCAAGCAGAGTTGAAGTTGTTATGAATGGTTTGCACATAAAGCCTATCAGGATCAAAGACATGGGTGAAGGGAGCATTCTTCCAAGTGATACACAGAATCTCAGTCATCATTCTGTCAGTGGAGTAGAATAGAGGGCCAGGCATTGGCCAGTCTTCTGAGAAGAGAGATGCATGGCCAGGGAGGCAGCAGTTGGCAAAGGCCTCATTGTGATATCATGTTGATTCACTGAGTGTGTTACTAGTGTCTTGAGTAGCATGGCAGGAGGCACTGTCAAGTCCAAGCTCATGGACTAGCATGTGATAGATGACATTGCAGTAGTGGTTGCATTGAGAGTTCATAACAAAGTGGTAGTTCACATTGTCTCTTAGGCAGTGAACTTGTATTGATCACACACTCCATAGGACAGATGCTAGAAAGACACTAGAGAGGGAGACTTGGCTAGTAAGAGTGAAGATTCAATTCTTAATGAAGCTAAGTGTTACAAGGTTTCTTCTTTGGCTAAGCGACGCCTAAGTCAAAGCCTATCCTTGTAAGTGAGACGAGCAGAGGTCCTTGTCCTGTACAGGTCTGGAGGAGCTGCTCTGTTTAACCTCGAGTGGCTTTGCACGTTGTCTCTAGACAGCAAACTCGTGATGGATCACACTCTTCGTAGGACAAGCCGTGGACAAGAAACCAATGAGGAGAAAGCTCAACCACAAGGGCGAAGAGTTGTAGACTTTACGGGTTGATGTGGCTCAAGGTCTTAACTAAGTACTGAGAGGACACAGTGTAACACGACGTAAAGATTAGACTTGCTAATCTACATGTCCAGGCGATGTACATATACAAGTCCTATGACTACTTTAGGAAGTAGATCAATAGTAACATAGTGGACGAAATATGGAAAGGAAGCATAGGAAAGGGAAAGCATATGGCATAGGGCATAGGGTACGAAGGGAGTGCATATGTCATAGGATGAAAGTCTGCAGATGTGAACATAATTGATGCAGACATAAATATGACAGTGAAGACGAAACTGATACCTGGTCCAAATAAGGAAGAGTGTCTAAGAAAGGAAGTAGTAAGTTCAGCGTTCAATCACAAGTCGTCATCACATGGGAAGTATACTCCGTGATAACAACACGCTTCATCTACCTTCTCGCACATTTCCCAATCGATCGTCTGTCGCAACTCCATGGTTTCCTGCCAGAGGCTGACCATCATGCACTTCACCAAATCCCAGTCTTCATAAGCCTGCTCTTCGTAGCTCTCGGTCTCCTCGGTTATCTCGGCGTCGGTAATATTCATAACATGATCCCTTTCGTAAGGTCAAGTGTCCTCACTTGACTCAATGGCTCCTGGTAACGTTCTCATTGTCGTAAGGATATTCATGCATTCCCTCTCCTGTGTTGTCCATGACACTTCAGAGGGCATGCTCAATTGATCAAGCTGACCATTGTCGAGGGCGAATGCATCAGTCGGAGGCTCTGGGGACGATGGAGGTATTGATGGCGGTTCGGGAGAGGCATGGAGGAGACCTGTTATGGCGTTCGTCAGCGAATCTAGGTCCTCGGATGTTATTGGCTGTGGTGAGGCCCGCCCGAAGGAGAGTGTGATGTTGGAGGCGGCACAGATGAGTGGGCGAAGGAGTTCTTGAGTCTCCCGACGATGGAGATCGAGCTGCAGAGGAGGGGGAAGTTGGTACAGGGAAAACTGGGGAATGAGCATCCTGGGGTCGATGGTCTGTGGGAGTGAAAATTCCTCGTCCGTTATCCTGGTGCCCAGTAGTGGCGGCATGGTCAGTGAGTCTGTCCATGGCGAGTTGGGCTCAGTCGGCAAGGATTCTGGCATAATGGAATGGTGGACGGGTTCTGATGGGATTGAGAAAACAATACTTCTGGTAGTGCCCAGGGGCGTAGTGGTGGCAGAAGGGGCAGTAGTATCTCTGGCATTGATCCGCCCTATGACCCACATTGCTACATTGATAGCAGGTGGTGTGTTGGTTGGATAGGGTGAGGATAGGGCTGTCAGTGATAACAGGTTCTGAACTTCCAGAAGTTCTTGTTTTGGTGTGTTGTCGATCCACATCATGAAGTTGCTCAGGTACTGAAGGGGTTCCTTGGTTCCATCAGGGCAAGGGGTTGTGAGTAACGTTGCCAGATCTAAGTCCAACTTGTGGGTGGAGAAAAGCAGATACGTCCTCTCGTGCTTGCAAAATTGTGTTGTGGGCGCCTCGGAGGTATTGCCTTTCCTGATCAAGTCCTGGCAAGTCAATAACCTGAGTAAAGCAGGCACCGACTTCATCAGCCAGTCTGTTTGCATGGAGCTGGCAATGTAACACATTAAACCAAGTCAACCTGAAAGAGTCAAATACTTCAGTTGGTTGACCACTGTGCTCAAGAGCGGTCCTTGCTCGGGAAAAGGCATCTTCGTATAGAGAGTCGAGTCATACAGTGGCAGAAAGAGCAGCATCACCTGCTTCTTGTAAGGCACTAGACGAAACAGTTCGCCTTTGGGCACTTTGTGTTTCATATAGTTGGAATGCCTCGGATATTTGGCACCTGACTTCAGCAATGTTGGTGACTTGTCTTTGCTGCTCTTCATGACGAAGGGACTCGGGGGTAGATTGACAGCTCGGGGAAGGTGTCAGCTCGTGGGTGAAAGGAGTGGGTGGTGCTGAGATGAGGGTTTGTGATGAGGCTCGAGTAAAAGAAGTATTGGAGGTGGGAGTGGTCAAGTGATTAGTGGTCGGAGGAGTGGTAGAAATGGTAGGCATTCGAGTGAGTTGGGTTTCAGCTGAGGTTATGTTGCAGTTTATAAGCATCAAGGAGGGCCTTGGAATTGTGCAGGTCTGTCGAATTTTGCCATGTTCATTCTGAATCTGGATATCCCTTCCAATGCACTAGAAACTCCAATCCTCGTCTTCTGGTGTGATGGTGCACCACTATGGCTTCAACTTCCCATTCTTCTTCTCCTTGGATGAGGTCAGGTGGGGGCCTTGAGAAGTGTTTGCCATAAACATCGTTTTCGGTGACGGGATAGAGGTATTGGATATGGAAGACATTGTGTATCTTCCAGGTCTTTGGGAGAGATAGCTCGTAGGATACGTTTCCTCGTTTCCTAACAACAGTGAACGGGCCTAGTCGACGGGCAGCTATTTTCCTTGACGCAGCCTGAATTGGTAGATTTCGAGTGTTGAGCCAAACTTTCTGGCCTGGTTCTATTTTTGGTACTGTGTGCGTTTGTGTCTGTTCTGTCATAATTTTGTGCAAGGTCTCATGTGCTATTTTTGTGGCTTCTCGAATATTTATAATCCAGTTCATTCTTTCTTCGGCCGATGGGGAGTTCGTTGGTGATAGCTTGGTTGGGAAAGCTTTGAGTGGGTGGCCATACATGAGTTCAAACGGCGTCTGCTGGCGATTGGTGTGTGTCCTGGAGTTGTGGGAGAACTTGACTAAAGGGAGGTGTTCAGACCATGTGTGAGGGTTTTGAGCGCAATAAGCCAATAGGTACATCTCGATTTCTTGATTAAACCATTCAGTTGATCTGTCCGATTGGGGGTGATAGGCAGTAGAAGAGGCATGATCGATTTTCAGCTTCTTGAACATAGCCTGTATCAATTTAGCCATGAATCGGGGATCTCTGTCCGAAATGATTTTGTCGGGTATTCCTGTGCGAATGAACACATGTTTGATCAGGATATCTGCGATTTGGTCAGCAGTGGCGGATTTCGAAGTGGGTACTATGATTATCCCTTTCATAAGACCATGGTCCACCATGGACAATATTGCATCATAGCCATTGGATTCGGGAAGGTCTGTGATGAGGTCCATGGACATCTGGGCGAATGGCCGTGAAGATTGGGGTCCAGGGATCAGTTGAAGGGGGGGTTTCAGGGGGTGTCTGTTGATCTTGTACTGCTGGCAGGTGGGGCATCCTTTCACATAGTTCGTGACGTAGGCACGAATGCTGGGCCAGGTGACATATTCCTGAAGTTTCCTGAGGGTTTCAGCAATTCCGGGGTGTCCTGCAGCTGGTGCATCATACACATGCTGCAATAGGTGCTTCTTAAGCGCAGAGTCCATGGGAAGTTGGATGTGGCCTTCTTGATCCAGTTCTATGGTTCCGTCTTTCCTCTTTTGGGCTTCATTTTCAACATCCAGATCTACGATGTTGATTTCGTCATTCTTTTCTGAATTAGCCAATTTCGCGTTAGCATTGGTGAAATCGCTAGTTTGAAACTTCTCTAGTGGGATGGCTGCCTTTGTTGTTTCAAGCTCCGTGTCTTTGCTCTTTGAGGCATGGTCTGGTCTTCTAGACAAAGCATCAGCAGCGCAGTTCTTGGGTCCAGGAATATGGCGAATCTTGATTTTATGGGTGCTGATCATGGCGGACCAGTGAATGGTTCATCTTGATAGCTTTGATGGTTTAGCCCAATGGATGATGTTGTCATGATCTGTCCATATCATCGTTTTGTAAGGTGATCTGTTGATGTAATGACACCATTCTTGTAGAGCGTGGATGATGGCTAGGAATTCCTGTTCTGATGCATGGTAGTTCCATTCGGCTGGAGAGAATGGTATGGAATAATAGAAGCATGGGTGTAGCACACCATTTGAGTCCTTCTGGAGAAGTACTGCTCCAGAGGTGTAGGCGGACACATCAGTTTGAATTTTGAAGGGTTTTGTCAGATCAGGGGTAATTAATACGGGTTCTTCCAGGAACTGTTGCTTTAGTTTTCTAAATGTGTCGTCAGCTTCTTTCGTCCATTTGAAAGGAGTGTTGGACTTCTTTAGGAGTGTGTTTAAAGGTAAGGACAGGTGGGCGTAGTGCTTGATGAATTTGCAATAGAAATTGCAGAACCCAATGAATTTCCACATGTCTCGTACTGTTTTGGGTGTCAGCCAATCAGCTATTCCTTTAAGTTTGGTGGGGTCCATTTTGACTTTGTTGGGAGAAATGATAAAACTGAGGTAGGTGAGGGTGGTTTTCTCGAATTCACATTTCTCTGGTTTGAGATAGAGGTCGTGTTTCCATAGGATTTTGAATACTTCTCAAGTCATTTTTCGAAGTTCAGTTTTGGTAGGGGCATGGATAAGGATGTCGTCCATGTAGACGATGACCTTGTTTTGCATGATGAGGGGGGCGAGGATGGTATCCATCATGTTTTGGAATGTCACTGGGCTGTTGCACATTCTGAAAAACATAATGGTTGGCTCGAATAATCCTCGATGGGTGCGAAAAGCTCCTTTCCATTGATCTTCTTCTTTGATTCAGACATTGTTGTATCTGAGTCGGACATCGAGTGCAGTGAAGTATTTCGATCCTCGGAGTTTGTCAAGTATGGACTGGATCGAGGGAATAGGATAACCATTTTTGATCGTGTGGTCATTGAGATAGCAGTAGTCCTGACAGGGCCTGAGCTTTCCGTCTTTCTTTGATACAAAGAAGAACAGCGAGGCTATGGGGGATTTCGAGGGTCTGATATATCCTTTCACAAGGTTTTCTTCGAGGAATTTGTCGAGCTCCTTCTCCTCTGCGAGCAAGAGTTTGTAAGAAGGAAAGGCCTTTGGAACAAAGGATTCCTTTGTTTCAATCCTATGGTCCCATTGTCGTTCAGGAGGGAATCTTTCACTTTTCTTTTGAGAGAAAAGGTCCAGATATTCGTGGAACTCTTTTGGGACTATCTTGGCAGGGTCAGTTTCCTTCTTCTGCTCTGTCACTTGGGCAAGTATTTGGGAATAGGAGGTCTTGGCGTTGATTTCAGTGAAATTTTCCTTGGAGAAGTCTTCTTCAAGCTTGTTCACATAGATATCGAAAAGAGTGTCGTCGATTATCGAAGAGAGTGCAGTATTTTTGGTGAGTTTTCTCCAGGAGAGTGTTCATTTTGTCCAGTCGATGTCAGGATTGTATTGGGCGAGCCAGGGGATTCCCAAGATTATTCTAGGTCATCCTAGATTAATCATCTGCAAATTCATTTTCATTTGTTTCCCATAGATTGTGAAGTCAAGGGTGACGAAATGAGTGATTTGCTTATCTGAGTTGAGGGATCCATCTGCGTTCCTGACTTTGATTGGCTTCTTCAACGGGGTCTTCTTTAAGTGCCATTTCTCGACTAATTGATAGTCGATGAAATCTCATCCTGCTCCTGAATCTATCAGTGTGAGGGTTTCCACAGATTTTTCAGAGAGATGCATGGTGGTAGGGCAATAAAAGGTGTTAGATTGGTGGGTCTTTAAAAACAGTTCAGAGGCCGATACTTCATTCTGAAAAGAAGAAAGGGGCATAACTTTGTCCTTTGGACAAGGGTAAGAATCGGAAACCAGTCCATTAGAAAATAAAAAAGGAAGGTTGTTCCCTAGTGCATCCTTCTTTTCTCTCGACAATCTAGACATGGAGGCTAGTCGTCTGAGGCAAAATCCTGTATTTCCCTTGCTTGAGCACTGGTAGAGTTCGAAAACTCTGTGAAGATTTCGGCAACTTCCTCATCGTCACCTATCTCCTGAATAATCTCATTGATTCTTGTGAAGGCTTGCTTTCGTTTCTGCTGCTTCTCCTTGTCTCAGGGAATTCTAGGGGGTACAGGTGGCTTATGCTTGGAAACCTTTGCCTGGGCATTTCACGGTAGAGTTCATGTCGTGACCTGTGGATTGGATTTCTTTGGGCATTCTCGAGCAAAATGTCCCGTTGTTCCACAGTTGAAACATTTGCCCTGCTTGAGGTCATTGCACATTTTAGGGGTGAGGATGTTCTGTAGAAACGTCTCCAGAGTGTCACGGCTTTCTTCCACTTCGTTAGCTTCTTCCTTGGAATCTTCTTCCACAGGGTAGTTTTCTTCAAGCATGATTTCAGAGAGTGCCAGCGCCAGATTATTGATGTCCATGGCATATGGATCTTTATACGCCTGGCTTCGTGACCAATTCGTATTATTGGATGCCTTCTTTTTCAGTTGGGGAAAAGCTTGATTGGTTCGTTCTCGGGTGTGGCTTGCATGATAGTTGTTCTCCATCCGATGTTGTTCCTCTGCCACTCTCACTGCTTCAAACCAGATATTGATGTCAGGGTCTGGTCTGAGAGCAATGGTTTTAAGGCCGATTTCGAAGTCGAGGCCTTCTCAGAAGCAATAGATGAGTTCTTGTGGGTTGACCATTCCTGCTTGGGTGGCGAGAACTTTGAACTCAGAGATGTACTGGTCCACTGGTCTTCGCTTTTGCTTGAGAGTGTGGAGTCGTCGGAGGGCATCTTCTGTGTAGTTGTAAGGGAGGAAGACTCTATTGAGCTCGTCTTGGAAAGCATTGAACGTTCCAAGGTGTAATACTCCATTGAAGTTATGTTGGCGGAGGTATTCCGTTTTCCATGGTTCCGCTGCTCCTCCAATGTAGTAGAGCATGAATATGATGGCATTGTGGTTGGTAGGGAATTTATGCTGGTTGGCGATAATGTACAAGGCACATTGCTGCTTCCATGCCAAGTATTTTCTCAGGTCACCATCATACAACAGTGGCGCTTCGTACTTGGGGGTGGAAGGGGCGGCAGGCATTTGTGCTTGTTGGGGAAAACCAAAGCCTGGTGGGGGTGCTCCTGGTTGTCCTGGTCCTGGGGGTGGTGCTCCTGGTGGTGGTGGGGGTGGTGCTCCTGGTGGTCCTGGTGGCGGATTTGGGTTTGGTTGTGGTGGTCCTCCAGGTTGAGGTGGTCCAGGAGGTGGGTTAGGACTTCCTGTTTGCGGCAGGTTTGCTGGCTGAGCTGCTCCAGTCTGAGGCAGATTTCCCTGATTTCCTTGTGTAATTCCAGTTGCCTGATGTCCGGGAATCGCAGGGTTGGTGAAAAGGGGTTGTTGGAAGAATCTTTGGTTTGGGGGGACAATATTACTTCTGAAGGCGAAGGTGGTGGCTTGGTTGACTGGGGCCGTGGAATCCATTCTAGGAACTGGGGGTTGTAATTGTAGCAGTGGTTGTACTGGTTGTTGGGGAGCGGAAGTAGGGTGTTGTGGTGGTTGTTGCTGGTAGGGGGGTGGAATTGAGGCTGCACTTGAAGGTCGAGCGAGTTGCTGAGGTGGTTGTACAACAGCGGGTGGGATAGTGACAGTGGTTGACATTTGCTGTCTTCGTTCTCTGGCTGCTTCTCTTCTTCCTCTAATATTGGCAGTAAGTTGTGGTTCCCAAGGGGCGATTTCGTCGAGGTTAAGAGATCTGACTCTTCTTGGAGGTCTTGTTCTGGTTGGAGATACGATGGGTGAGACAGGGGATGCTGATTGTCAGGCTGTTTCATCACTGTTGTCAGAGTCTTGGGTTCTAACTCATTCCAGCAAGGTGGCTGCTTCTCCTGAAATGGTGATGGGAGTGGGGGAGTGGAAGGACATTCAAGGTTCCTCTCGATGAGGGCTTGAATTAATTCCTGTATCTGTTCTGGGTCGAGGCTGAGGTGTCGAAGACTCAGGGGAATTAAGGAGAATATAGAAATATTGTCCTGTGAGGAATTCCAGGTAGAGGATAAGGTAGAATAAATAGATTGCAGGGCATATGACTGGGGGTTATCGATTTCAGGTGATCGAGAACTTCTGTCAATTTCTGTTGATCGAGAACGCTTCTGTTCGATTTCTGTCAATTGAGAATGCTTCTGTTCGATTTCTGTCGATCGAGAATGCTTCACCTTGACAAATGTCGATGCGATTTATAGTCAGAGGGTCTTCTTCCGACTGACCACCAAACGTTGAGTGGGCATATTACAGGCTTTTGCCAGACCACCAAACAACAAGTGGGCGAATTATAGTCGAGAAGGGAGGGGGGGGGGAGGTGTTTGGTGTCGTTGAGGCACAGCACGAAGCAATGAGAACCTAACGACGTCCCAATGGCACAGCATGAAGCAATGAGAACCTCGGGGTGACTACTCGCACAGTGCGAAGCAATGAGAACAGTAGTCGGGGAAATTGTTACAACGTGGGATTTGCACACAAGGGAAGTCTAATCTTGATGTTACAAGGTTTCTTCTTTGGCTAAGCGATGCCTAAGTTGAAGCCTATCCTTGTAAGTGAGATGAGCAGAGGTCCTTGTCCTGTACAGGTCTGGAGGAGCTGCTCTGTTTAACCTCGAGTGGCTTTGCACATTGTCTCTAGACAGCGAACTCACAATGGATCACACTCTTCGTAGGACAAGCCGTGGACAAGAAACCAATGAGGAGAAAGCTCAACCACAAGGGCAAAGAGTTGTAGACTTTATGGGTTGATGTGGCTCAAGGTCTTAACTAAGTACCGAGAGGACACAGCATAACACGACGTAAAGATTAGACTTGCTAATCTACATGTCCAGGCGATGTACATATACAAGTCCTATGACTACTTTAGGAAGTAGATCAATAGTAACATAGTGGACGAAATATGGAAAGGAAGCATAGGAAAGGGAAAGCATATGGCATAGGGCATAGGGTACGAAGGGAGTGCATATGTCATAGGATGAAAGTCTGCAGATGTGAACATAATTGATGTGGACATAAATATGACAGTGAAGACGAAACTGATACCTGGTCCAAATAAGGAAGAGTGTCTAAGAAAGGAAGTAGTAAGTTCAGCATTCAATCACAAGTCGTCATCGCATGGGAAGTATACTCCGTGATAATGACACACTTCGTCTACCTTCTCGCACATTTCCCAATCGATCATCTGTCGCAACTCTGTGGTTTCCTGCCAGAGGCTGACCATCATGCGCTTCACCAAATCCCAGTCTTCGTAAGCCTGCTCTTCGTAGCTCTCAGTCTCCTCGGTTATCTTGGCGTCAGTAATATTCATAACACTAAGAGTGTAACACAACTTGTTAAGATTAGACTTGACTAATCTACAAGTCCAGGTGGTGTACATATATAAGTCTGATTGTTTACTAAAGGAAGTAGATCAAATCCTACATAGATATCAAAAAAATAAGAAAGACATAAGGCATAAGTATATAGCATATGGCATAAATCAGTATAGAGGCATATAAAAGAGGAGTGTAAGAGCAAACATAGATGAGTAGCATCAATATGACAGTTGGGTAGAAAAGTATACCTAGTCCAAATATAAAGTGGAACATCTATAAATAGAAGAAGTAAGTTCTAATTATGTGACCCTACCTCTTATTCATAATCATACAAGTAACTGTGTTATTTGTGCATCAACTTCTTGACTATATTCTATGGTCTCAATAAGAGTTGGGACTTTACTGAAGACATTCCTTTCTGCTATTGATATTTAGTTCCTCATTATTATTTAATATTGTATTAATATTTGTTATTATTTTGTTATCATTCTTGATGGATTATTTAATCCATCACTCCATGCTCTTTTTAAGTCTTGATGTTAGCTGTTGTTAGGACAGCTAACCTTAGAAACACTACTACATACACCCAATACATCAGGCTCCTTGTATATCCAGTTTGAGTAAAGTCTGAGCATCAGTAAGCCTAGAGGGTCTACAAAATCAATACACTAGTAGAAATATTACAAAGAGGCATAAAATAATCATCAGCTAGACATATAGCTAAATGTCTACTAGAGGTAAGCATAGAAAAACTAGCAAAGATAGAATGCATATGTTAGAAAACTACATCAAGTAAAATATAGCATAAGTCTAAAATAGAATATAGACAAAAATAGTCTCTGCTTCACAAATTGTCATCACAAGAAAAGTACACATTATGATATCTGCTAGCATCATTAGCCTTCTCACAGATCTCCCAGTTAATAGTGTTTCACAATTCCATGACTGTGTTCTACAAGCTGTGTGTCATGCTCTTCATCAACTCCCTTTCAGTAAGCTCTTTACCTTTGGCTATCTCAGAGTCTTCAGTGTACTCAGGGCTTGTAATATTCATAACAATAATAGTCAGGATATTGATTGATAAGCAACACAGAGACAACCCATAGAATAACATAAGTAATATCAATGGATCTATAAGTGTTAACTATTATATCATTTGGCTTCTAAATATTTTTGGATGACAAGACTTGATACTAGCTTTCTACTCTTACAATAGACTCCAGATTTTTTCTGGATGATTCTAAGCAATTTACATGGGGTATACTATACTTGACATGGACATTGGGTTGTATGTGAATCAGTGAGCCTTTTTTTGTGAGGAGAAATAGAACCCCAGGTTGTCACTACAAATGTTACATCCCAAAATTCTGCATTTGAGGAGCTTATGTCTGGACCAGAAAATATTCCCACACTTTCTGATAATAGACTCATGTATTTCTTGTTGACATGATTCAAAAAGGTTTAGAAATTTATCCAGATTTCAGGGATACAATGTTCTGGAGGGACCTGACACCAGGCACTTGAGCGTGGGATTAAGTGCTTGCATGTGAATTTTGAACCTCAGGCGTCTCGCCAACCATACTCGGGCATCAGCTGACCTACTGGCAACCTTAAGTCAATATCTTACTTTAACTATGCTTCCACATGTCACGTTAGGCATACTTAATGTCGTCTAGGGACATATCAGTGGCCAAACAAGCTCCAACTAAGTGTCAGGCCATTCTCGAACAGTTTGAATTGATTGGACCAGGAAAGCCCTTCCCGACGTGAGGGACAGATCCAAACAATTTTGATAAAGCAGCGCCCAAGTCAGGCTGATTCCTATGATAGCGATCCCACTTATGCCTGATGAGTCCGAGTCCACGTTTGCATCCCAGGAGAATGCGCCTCTGTAGCATAGGTGCAGCCATAGAGGCCATCTCGTCATCAGTCTAATTCCTCGTTCCACCCAAATATGTAGCCTCCAGAGGATGGTGGTTCGCTTCGCCAGAAAACCTGTCATTCGCGTCCTTCGAAATGCCATCTTACATGCTGACACACCTTTCCCATTGTGCTTTCAGGGTAAAATGAAAACAGGTTGGCTACTTAAGGACTTATGCAGCACGGCTCGTTGTCACTCTGTTTCCTTTCTACATTCATACCCACACCTTGTCTCGTCATGCTGGTTTGTCCTTCTCCTAGGGTTTGGCTGAGTGGGTACATCTCCTATCATGATCCATATCTTGCATGCTAATCCCTTACTCCTTGGCTCACCAGTCACAGGTTAGTGTAGTGCTCACAGTCGAATTCCTTTGTTTACTACGACTATCGGTCGTAGGTGCCTCATCAGGATTTGGTTACGCACTTGCTTGCCATGCCTTGGAGAACGACGAAGTTGTGGTTGCCACCATGCGTAACCCCGGGAGCGATACCCTCATCCCTAAATACCCGAATCACGCGAAGAAAGGAAGACTAGTCGTCCTCAAACTTGATGTGACGAACTCAAAGGAAGTAACGGCAGCTTTTGCGACGGTCAAGGAGCGATATGGAAGAATTGATGTAGTTTTCAATAATGCCGGGTGCACCCAAGCTATTGGCGAAGTGGAGCAGGTACCGGAAGAATTGGGCAGAACCCTATTTGATGTACGTGAATCATGTACGTTCCGAGGACAGCCAACACTCATACACGAACCATCTTGTCAGATCAACTTTTGGGGAGCCGCAAACGTGTCCAAGGAAGCTATCAAGTATTTCCGAGAGAACATGCCCCCTGGAGGGCGGCTCCTGCAGAATTCATCGGGTTCAGCTCTCCAAGGAATTCCTGGAGCGGCATATTACGGTGCCTCGTGAGTAATTACATTGTATTCGTTCCTGTCCTTTGGGTCGTAACGACATCTTTTGGCTGCGGTCATCTCCGGTATGGTTTAGTAAAGCTGGTGCGCTCAGTCTATTCCCCGTCGTTGCTACACCTCACTTAACTACCTAGCACTTGAGATCTTCACAGAGGCACTCTCACAGGAAATAGATCCTGGGTGGAATATCAAAGTGCGTCATCAATAGGCCGGTTAACCAAGGTCACACGAATGCTTATGGTTTCCTCATCACAGATTACTATCCTCGAGCCTGGTCCCTTCAACACAAAAGTGATTAATGAGAACCTAGTGGTTCTACCTCCCCACCCTGCTTATACCGATCCAAGCCTCGGAACCAACATTTCTAGGAAATGGATGACGCCCGACAAGCTCCATCCAATCGCAGGGAACGTTTTGAAGGCTGCAGCGCTCTTCTATCGCCTCTCAACCCTCGAGCATCCTCCATTCCGCCTACCTTTGCACCCTCGGGTTCTTGATAAGGCAAAGCACCATATACAGGCCATTCAGGCCGGGATAGAAGAATATGGGAGTTGGAGCGATGAGATTTTCTGAGGACATCCAAATTCGTCAAGTATCATTTGTATATTTGTGATTACCCTGTGAGGACGTGAATTCCTCTATGTGAAAGGGTGTGAATGTTCGCCCCGATTTGACTCTCGTTTCAGCTCATCGACTCTCCTGTATTCACCTCTGCCTTCTCAAACTGCGCATCGTGTGACTCAAGCTGGTATGTCCAGTACGTACAGCAGGGACAGAATAAATTCCGTGTTTGCTGCAGAACGTAAATGATATGGTTTCAGTTGACCTGAAAACAGGCTGCCGTTACAGGTGAGACCAAGATGCGTCTTACCACAGTCGACGTGAGCTTCATCCAAGACAAGCCATCGAGAGAGTTGTGTGACTGCCTATTCATGTTCATCTGCAACGGTGCCATCCTCATGCTACCGGCCAGCTCCTACCAAGTTAGAGTCTAACAGCTCTCGTGTGGGTTAGGGACTTTCTGTTGCGAGGAACTTGAGATTATCGGAGAGTTCTGGGAGCTGAAGATCGCCTCCCTCATGTCGTCATAGAGCAATTTACCTCATTTGCGAAGGGGAAACATGCCGAGTGGCCCGAACGCAAGCATCCGATGATCAGATCGGCAATGAGCATAGATACATCGTGGTGCATTTTGTCCACATCCCAATGAATGCTAGGGCTCAAAAAGGCGGGCTCTATGAGGCAAAGACGGGTCCAGCCGGGCTCAGCCCTCGGAAAGAACCTCTCGCCTGCTACTACCTATCGTCTGTCGCCAGAAGCTCTCGGTGTTGACAAACTTTGGAACAGCACAAGGTCACAGTCTAACCCCCCGATGAGAATATATTCTCACGAGGTCTGATAAGAACGCAGCCGGAATATCAGAATAATGTGGCCGGTGAGACCGAGGTTAGGACCTGGTGTGCGCCAACAAAACCCAACTTTGACACCATGCTGACAATGGCAGTGATCGCGCTGCTAACATATGTAGAATAAGCCCCCCAGAGCCTGCATAATGGATGTCAAATAGAGCCCAGCCTGATACTCCGCACCAACAGCGTGCGACGTCGACATCTAAACAAGGAATCAATTCCAGAGAAGCACCCATGAAGCCTCCATCTGGTCATTTCTCTCGAACCTTCCGTTTACTCTGTTCTCTTCTGATGTTCATCGTAACGACACATATTGCGGGTCATGGAACTGAGCCATGGAGAACGACCTATACCTCACGTCCCAAGTGAACGTGATCTTGGTGCCGCAAGGTCACCTGCTCTGAAACCCCAATATCACGAGGATAGGATTTCAAGCCAGGGCCGGATGCCTATAATTAGCTTCGTGTCGGAAATGTCACCTGGAACGTAATACTTAATCCTAGTCAAGACCCGACCGTGGTGCTTCTTGAGGTAGGAGCAAATGGCCCAAGTAATCTTTCATTACCTTACCTCAGAAGCTCCGATCGATAGTGTGACCACGTCAACCTTTGGTATATATATCACTACAACGTGCTTTCATCGTCGTACACTGCCTTATTGTCCAACACTTCCGATACCCATATTTTGATGGCACTTCCTGCCCTCGTGCGCGCTCTTGCGTTCTCCTTGGTTTCTTGGCTTGCTTGGAAAGTATTCCGCAGATTCTTGGCCAAGTCGCCGTTAGATATTCTTCCGGGTCCGCCCTCGTCTTCGCTTCTTTTCGGTACGCCCTCTTTATCCATTCGATTCCATTTCCTTTAATCCGAGCCAAGGGAATATTCCCAAACTATATGATTCGGAGGGATGGGACTTCCACAAGTATATTCTGGAGCACTGTAGGTCTCCACTCCACAGCAGCAACCGATTCACTCAGCCATCGAGGTCCTATAGATGGAACTACTATGAAGGTCAAAGGAGCGTTGGGGGTACGTATTGTTATTGGTATCGCTGTTTAGCCGACTGAGATCGCCCATCCAAGGAACGCTTGCTCTTGACATTCGACCCGAAAGCCTTGCATCATATTTTTGTTAAGGTGTATCCCAAAGGGTTCTCCTTTATGAACGTATTTTGATCGCGCCGTTGACCAGGATCAATGGATTTACGAACCATCAGTAGCTTTGATGGAGTAGGTGCTACATATGTTCAATGATTTGGATGCAACTCATCCATTGCAGCCGTAACAATGCTTACTTCGGCGAAGGACTTTTGTCAACTTTGAGTGAGCTGTTCTTAACATTATAGAGCTTTATTATATTAACGCAACGACACTAGGTGACCAACACCGAAAGCAGAGAAAGATGTTGAATCCTGTCTTCTCGATTAATCATATGCGGGAAATGAGTAAGTCACCATCATTCCAGAATCTGGAGTGCTTTAGTGATGTCCGAAGTCCCCCTTTTCTACGAGGTCACCGGCAGGGTCCGTATCTTCCCCCTGACTACTCGTATATAACTCTGATCATAACGTACCAGTTGGAACACGTGCTAGTGAAGAAAGTAGAGACAGGGCCACAAGAAATTGATATTCTACACTGGATGACACGTACAGCCCTGGAGCTCATTGGCCAGAGTGGCATGGGTTACTCGTTCGACTCGTTAGAAGATGACAACGATTATCACCCATACAGTAGATCTGTGAAAAGATTTGTGTAAGTAGATAACTTGCTATGGGTTTCCACCAACCACTCACTCTTCGCTCTAGCTCACTCGCCGGTGGTCCCGTTGGATTCTTTGCCAATCAGTTCGCTTTTCATATCGCGGCGAAAGTTAAGCTTCCGCGTTTGAAGAGGTTTATTGTCGAGCACATCCCTTCCAAACGCGTTCAGGACCTGAAGGAGGTCATTGACATCATGTATCAAACCTCCGTCGAGATTATCAGAGCAAAAAAGGAGGCAATGAAAAGTGCGGATCCTCAGATTGCTGCAGAGATGCGGAGCAAGAAGGACATCATCAGTATCCTCAGTGGGTCCTATGTGCCATAGTATACCACTGGATGTGGCTAACGGAAAGTATAGTGAGAGCCAACGCCACTGCCTCTGCAGAGGATCGTCTTACGGACTCCGAAGTGATTGGACAGGTGGGTTTCATGTGAGCTCATCGGACATCTTTGCTGATTCGGAGTCCCGCGTAGGTTTCGTGCGTCTTAATGTTGCAACTCTCAAAGGTTTTGATACTAATATGTATGGCCAGGTCACTAGTCTTTGCTGGAATGGACACAACTTCGTCGGCTCTGTCACGAATTCTACAGTTGCTCGCCACGTACCCGCATGTCCAAGACAAACTGAGAGATGAAATCAAGGAAGCACAAATGAACGGACAATTGAGCTATGACCAGCTTGTTACTCTCCCCTATCTTGATGCTGTCTGTAGAGAAACACTCCGGGTGTGAGTTCTCCACTTCCCGCTACACCATGGCATCTGAAAACGTGCATTTTAGATTCCCTCCCGTAAATCTAGCTTTTCTGCGCACGTACGTATTCATTAACAGGATACCTTGGCGTTAAACATCCCAATAAACTAGGGCACGTAAAGACATGGTCCTTCCCCTTTCAAAGGCTTTGAAAGGGGCCGATGGCCAAGAGAGAACGGAGGTTTTCGTGCCGAAAGGGACAAACATTATAGTCTCGGCCTTAGGTGCAAACTGCAACCCGGAGCTCTGGGGTCCGGATTCTTACGAGTGGAAGCCTGAAAGGTGGTTATCCCCACTTCCAGAATCCGTCATAGAAGCACATATGCCGGGCATTTATTCTCATCTGTGAGCACCGGCAGCAGATTCCTTAGTGATATGCTCTAATTTGGACTCTCAGGATGACATTTATGGGAGGCAGTCGCGCATGCATGTGAGGCAGAAGAGTGTTCTTTTTGCTCCGTGCTGATCATGTCTTCTAGTGGATTTAAATTCTCACAGCTGGAAATGAGTAAGCACCCTGGCTGTTCTTGGTTGTGATTTCCACTTGATGTTTGCTGTCAGAGGTTGTGTTGTCTGTCCTCATCAGCACATTCCGGTTCTCCCTCTCCAGGAAGCAGATCGGGTGGACTATGAATGGTATCGCGGGTCCCTATGTGAAGGGCGCTGACAAAACTCGTCCACAACTCCCAATGATTATGGAATTACTGGAGAAATCTGAGCAGGGTTAGTATCACTCCCCAGAGATGGTTACGGGATGTTTTGTATATCTCAAAGAGTGTCCCCGGTTGTCAATAAAATTCATCTTTCATGGTGGCGGTGATCATTTACTGGGTTGAGGTCAATTACGTCATATGTAATTTACTAAGGAAACAAGTTTCTCAGGGTCAGCGTGCTCTTCAACCAAGCTTTTTGTCGGCTCCCTGGTCCTGGACAGTATGGCTGCTGGATCTCTTCCAAGGCTGAAACTCCGGATCGGACTTGTCCAATTTTCGCCCAAGGTCAGGATGACAGAACTTCAGCTTCATCTTTTAGGTGGCATAGCTCACCCGCATTAGCTAGGCCAAGTTCGAGCAAACTTGAGGCGAGCCAAGGAGCTGACTGATAGGTTGCACATCTCCGTAAATTCCGAAGTATCATACCTTTAACAAGAGTCGTTCAAAGCCTTCAGCCAGGCTCTCTGGATCTTCTATGTTTTCCGGAGATGGCTTTCACTGGTACGCTGATAAAAAGAGGGGAGTTGAATATTCATGTATTAGTTTACACAGGTTACTGCTTCGAGAGTGCTAGTGCAATCACGCCGTTCTTAGAGAAACCGCGCGTTGGCACTACATCGGTTTTCTGCTCCGATATTGCTAGACGACTAGGATGTTATGTCGTTGCCGGATACCCCGAACTATTGGAATCGGATGAACTCCAGCAATGTACTCAGAATGACCAGGTTGTGATTCAGGACACTGACTATGTGGACGGGGACTTGTCGGAACCAGGCTCAGCAAAAGAACGTCGGATTGTGGGTGCCAATAGCGCAGTGATGTATGGGCCTGCAGGAGAATGGATTGGAGGTTACAGAAAGACAAATTTGTTCAGGACGGACAAGACTTGGGCTGCTGCAGGTGTAGCTCGTCGCTTTGGCTCCTCTACTGAATCCAGAACTGACAGTGGGTCCTTTCAGGCTCCGGTTTCGCTACTTTCAATCTCCCACCTCCCTTGCATAATGTCACTCTAGCCATCTGCATGGATCTCAATCCTTTCCCACCCAGTGACTGGAAACTTGAAACCGGGCCATGCGAACTTGCGGATTATTGTCGGTCTCAGGGTACGGATATACTGGTCCTATTGAACGCCTGGCTTGATCCAGGCCACGAGCCCGACGATGAACCCTCCTGGACCACACTCCAATACTGGGCAGCCCGATTGCGCCCTCTGTGGTACAGTCACAGTGGCACAGAAGCCAACCTGGTCGCGTCAAGTTCTGGCTTCAACAAGACTACCACAGTTGTCATGTGTAACCGAACAGGCGCAGAAAATGGTGGGTATACGAGTCACTATAGGAGTGTAACGGAATGGCTAACGTCAATCACCAGGAACAACCTTCGCGGGCACATCGGCTATATTCCGTTTGAATCCAGCGCACGGAAAACCTAGCTTAATAGACATGATGACCAAGGAAGAAGGCGTTCGTGTCTGGACTATTCATGTGGATTCTTCGAGAACGCCATGAGCTATGGAGCGATTACCCTTGCTGTCTCCTTTTTTTCTGCCACAGTACACAATGTCGCTGTAAGATATCCATCAAATCTTGAACATCACCTGTTAAGTCCTCATCACTACTCCCGCCTTCGGACGTTCCTGCCATCTGAAGAACGGTTCGAATAACTCTCTCAATTTGAGCATGGTATCCGTCAGTCGTCGCCGATAAAGAAAGAGCTGCGAACTCTACTTCACGGGCCGAGTCGCAAAGGACTTGTTCTCTTCTCGGATGTCAGCTTTCGGGAAACCAACAAGCAGGGGCGAACCAACCGTATATCTGGGCTCAAATTTGGAACGTGACTAAGATTTGTCAGACTATCCACGCTTATGGAGTGTAGAGCCCTTCTAATTTTGTTGAATCCCCTCCTCCGTTTGGTTAACTGTTCCCGTACCAGTCAGTTGATTCACTACCATCAGCAGGAAGCCTATCTCACCGGCAGCTTGTCGGATGAGGGATTTTCTAGTTCCACTTCGATGTCGGAAAGTTGGGCTTGTAAAACAATCCTTAGCTGGATCCAGGTTCGTTATGACTGCCTCTATGCCATACCTTTCGCAGGGGGTTCCGCCTGAAGTTCGGATATTGGGCATTTTGTCGTTTGATCTTCCACGTAGATCATATCGGAATCCCGGTCTTCAGGTTCTCGTAGAGGTTCGGATGTAAGAACTTTATCAGCAGTAATGTATGGATCAGATCGTGGGGCCATAAGCTGATTGTCCTCTGATTTCTTCTTAAAGGGTGGTTTAAATGGTCTTGTTAGTCGTTTTGCGGACTCAAAGGGGAGGGTGGCTTCAAGGTGATGGTTTCAGACTTCGGGTAGCATTCATCACCGACGTCTACTTACTCAATGAAGGAACATAACAGGTTTTCGTTTTCTTCGCTACTCCGGAAGGACCAGAAAAGGTAGTGCCGGGATATCCTCGTTTATTTTCTCCCAACCCTTTTCTCGGAGCGTTTTGCAGTGATCCCGATGCATTCGCCTTGGCATGTCCTTCCAACGTATCTATTTTGGTGAGCGTAGGTTGATGCAACTTTCCTTGCCTCGTTATTCCCTACCTTGACGCGTATTTTGAGGTTCTCTGCTTGGTGTGAGCCGCTTTATTCGAATCTTCGCTTTCTCTGGGTATTTACAGACCTAAGAAGATGTCAGAAGGGAATCGGACCTAAGAGACAAAAACGTACGTCACACATGTTTTCGCAATAACTCTTCACGGTATCTGAGCGATTGTCGTCAATATTTTCCCCGAAGTAGCGGCATATTGTCTGCATTCCTGGCAATAAACAGTTCACGTCTAACCCGGGAACAATCGACATACTATATGCCTGCAAGTTGAGATATTTTCAGCATATTGGATCAACTAACCAAGGAGCATCAGATGATTGCTTAATGAACAACGCGAGCCTGCCTACTTCATCTATGCTGCTCGTAGCTCGCTGGGTTGGGGATGGGCCTTCGAAACCGTCTTTAACGCGGTTTGGATCGGAGGTTGTGACTAAGTCTCGGACACGAGCCGCGTCTTCCCTTGCTTCATTAAGATAAACGATTGGACATAACCGCACAGTTTGAGAATACGTACAATAATATAGAATGCATTTAGAGGGCTCCCGGGGGAAAATCACTTATGAGCAATCAGAAGTTTGCGAGGCTAATGGCGTTACCTGGCCGTCTCTTCCGGCTCTTCCTGGTAGATCATCAAGAATGTGAACACGACGGGCATATGGCGTTACTGACCTGTCTCTTGATAGTACCCTAACAAGTTATATCAGAATCTGGCCCCTGCCACGGTTGTGAAGCCTTAAAATTTCACCTTCAAAACTGGTGGGAAGATCGTAATGAATGATATATCTGACAGCAACGTTCAATAAAAAATGCATTGTGACCTGAGATATTGCACACCGGACGTCGCCTTTATCTATCCCTAGCCCAAAGGCGATGGTAGCGACAACCTTCAAAACAAAGTACAACTTAGCCAGCAGACCTCAACGTAACCGAGTCGACTCACCAAATCAACTCCACCCTGTTCGCCATTGCCACCTTCAGACCAATTTTTGAGCGTTTCTTTGAGAATTTCGGGACTGTGGGATCTGATGTCAGGACATGCAATTACATGAAAGGAAGAGGATTGAGCATAACCTTATCCCACGATGATAAGGCTTTGCGTTCAGTCCCTTCCCGCGAAGGAACGCAGAGAGCTCGTTGCAAGTTGCCTTAGCACGACAATATATGATCCCCGAAGAAGCCCTGTTTCGTCGTTGATACAACAAGGTGATATATTCAAAGACTTCCTGCATGCGAGCGTGTGGTTCAAGTAACGATGTGTAACGAACCTGGAGAGGATGAAGGCATGTGGGATTACAGTGCAACCCAGTTTAAACTCACCTCATAAAAAAGGTTATCTCGATTGAAAGGGTGGAGGGCATAGAACAAGTTATCCTTATCCATCTTAAGGCTGTATATGATGTCGCGTTGAACACTGAGAACAGTGAGAACAAGAAAACTGCCATAAACGAAACGTGCGTACATTGGTGTTGCAGTCGCAGTCAGGGCCATAATCGGGATATCGGTGTAACGGTCTCTGAATTTGCCCAGTCGACGATAATCACTGCGGAAACTATGGCCCCATTCTGATATACAATGTGCCTAGGCAAGACGTTGAGCCATGATGTGATCCTTCAATTCCATTTGCACCACACCTCATCAATGACGAGGCGATTGAGATTACGTTTTTCGTACACCGCATCCAACAGACGCGTACAATATGATGTGGCATATTTCTCGGGAGAGACTGGCGCGCTTGTTAGTCACTGATAAAGTATACGCGCATACGGTGACTTACTGTACATTAGGCTTATTCGAGGATGATCAGAAAGCAAATCCTTCTCGATCTGCGAATATTATTGCGATATGCCCAGAGTTAATCGGAAAGACCGACCTCCTGTCGTTCCTCTGAGTCCGTGTCAGCGTTCAAAGTCACCACCCTCACACCCTTCTTTCGCAAGTTTTCTACCTCTAGGAAAAACTCGTAAACACGGCCGAAACACAAAGACATAGAACTTACGGTTGATCATCAGAGCTGTCATGCGATATTCAGCCGCATTTGGAACTCTCCACTTCTCATGAACTCACAACATAGAGGGGAGATGACCAACGTCACGCCAGTTTTCGCCATAACGGCTGGTAACTGGAAGCACAGACTCTACGGGGACAGAAGCATACACATTCCAGCAAGATAGATAATACATACTTTCCCCATTCCTGTCGGAGCCAGGACAAAGACATCTTGCCCTGGTTCAAGTCAACCCCAAGTACAATATGGAATACCGGCAGAAACGGACAAGACGAACCAGCAACTGCAGTTTGTACTATGTCCTTCTGCTGGCCCTTGAAGCCTTCATGCCCGAATACTCCATAAAATACTCAGGCGCCAGACGGAAGTTGGATTCACGACAAGTGGACATACCCTGCTGTAATATCCTACAGCCCAAACGGCCTCAGCGCATACGCACAACAAGGGAACAGCTGCTTACTCATTGCAGTCATGCAAATTTTGGTATGTCATGCAATTTTAGTGGCCTCGTGAATAGACGAGATTTGAAAGCCAGAAGAATAGAGGGGTCGAATGTCGTAGGAATAAGAACTTATGAATTCGTGTGACGAGAAACCGAAAACGCCAACGCGCGACATGCTATTATGCACGTGATCAAACACGTCCGGTCACGCTAATCAATTAATCATCATCAATATTTGACCACGCAATACCTCATAATACATGCGGACAAAATGATACAAGGAAGACATTGCTAACACAGCACTTAATTGATTCATCACTCAGCTGTGTTCTCGATTGGGTTAAGAACTGTAGGAAGCCCCGCGAGCTGCATCTTTACACCAATCTCAAAGAGGTAGTCCAAGCACTATCAGAAGCCTGAGTTAGGGCTTCGAAGAAAATGGGTATATCAACTAACCTCCGTTTGGGTTTTGGCTTTCTCCCAATCCTTACCTGAAAAGGAGTCAGAAAAGATATTTCATGGCTTCGGAACAGGTTACGCAGGAAACATACCCCAAACGTAGACACCGTGTCGGCGCACGAGAACACCGGGTGCATCAGGATATTTCACCATAGCTTCGGCCATGCTGTCACGGAGGTCTTCCTCGAACGGGGTGTTTTCAATAATAGGCACGATCAGAGTATCGAGGTAAGACAAAGCGGCGCCTGTGCCTCCAACCCGTACACCCTTGATCATCTGTGCAGAGAACAGCGTCGGTGTAGCGCAAGTAACTCTACCTGTACATACTTGCTCACCTCCTGGTAAATACGTTAGCGAATGATTATCGGTGCGCGTAACACATGACAGCTCACTTGATGAGAAATGGTGAATACCGGTCCTTTCCAAAGTAAGGTGGCCATAACAGCATGCTGAGAATGGGTATGGATGCAACTACCAGCATCTCTGAGGTCGAAGGAGTTCCAGAATAGTGGAGTGCATGCTGATTCCTTTAGGTTTAGCTGAGGGCGGCGCAGAAACACACGGTCCGTATGAGGTGATGGCGCGGGCTGAGGGTAAGGGAGAACAAAGATGTGTTCCGGTTCAATTCTCTCCTTCTGCACGCCAGAGGGAGCAATATAGACTTTGTCTCTGCCTGCGCTGTCCAGCTCTGCCATTGAGAAAGTCATAAACTTGATACACACCCTTGTCTAATACAGATTCCGCCACCTGTACCCGTAACCCACCCAAGCTGATACAGACGTCACCAGACAAGCCAAAAACATCTCCTGACCACACGTACGTGGTAAAATGACTTGCACAGCTCTGGGATCAAATTCGCAGGCTAGGGCAGAATGAACCTTTGCAAGTTCGGTAGAAAATGATCAGGGCTTACGTGCAGAGGGTCAGAAGATCGAACAAGAGAATCAGCAATGTCTCCAGACAACATGATAGTGTCTTGTGCACAGGAACTCTGTGAGAGAAGATGGATTTTCACGTCCCGTCGCCATTTTTTGACAAGAGCTTAGAAGGGGGAGAACCGCATGATCGATGAGGCAGGATCGCGTGATTGGCTCTCGCAAGTTGCCGAACCGTAAGTAAGAGAAATTCGAGCCTCCGTTACTGTTAGTGGGATCTATGACCTGAACCGACTCGGAGTCCCGAGTTCCTACTCGCCTTAAGTTCTCAAGCAGCGTCATTCTGAGTCCGCTTTTTATTGGCGTCATGACTCCGATTTTCAAGCAGTATCCAAAAAATGTCGACTCGGTTCCAACCACCATGATTCTCTCGACCGCAGAAGACCCTTCTACAAAGAAGGCTGCTAGTGAATTTCTTGTTAAAAGGCTCACCACATGATGTGCGCACATGAATTGGCGGCCCGTTTCGTCTCATACACACTTGAAGCGGTCCGCAATGCCTGTCAGGATTCTCAGATATGTCGTCCGTAGCAGCAGGTTTCCGGCATCCCTCAATAAACTACAGCATGCTTGACACTTTATGTGTGGCTCTTGCATTGTTTCTGGCGCCGCTGACTATCGCTCTCGATAATGGACTTGCAAGGACACCGCCTATGGGTTGGAACCCATATAACGCATTCCTGTAAGATGCGGAATCATTTCAACCGCTTGAGGCCGCGTTTACTAACCTCACATAGATGTTCAACTACAGAGCAGGATTACCGTGCGGCTGCGCAAAATCTGGTTAATCTTGGCTTAGCCACACTTGGCTACCAATATGTCAATTTGTATGTGCGAATGGGTCGTACCGGCAGACAGCAGGAGCTCTCATCAGAAACAACTAGGGATTGTGGCTGGCAAGGAAAGGCCCGAAACGCTAGCGGCGGGTTCACATGGGACACAACTACTATTCCCTCAGGGGTTCCGGCTCTTTCTTCCTTCGTCCATGGACTCGGCCTTAAATTTGGCGTTTACTCGGATGGGTAAGAGCCTGGAGTTTCTTTCAGGCTTGGGGATGCCTAACGCAGTTTGCAAATTTCGTAACAGAGGTGTTTTCGCTTGCGACTTTGTGGGAGGAACTGCACACTATATAGGAAGTCTCGGGCACGAAACCTCGGATGCGAATAGTTTTGCCGTTTGGGGTGCAGATTACTTGAAGGTTGTCCGATATTCTTGTTATTCCATTTTTTGTCAACTGATTTTTCCCTTAGTATGACAATTGTTACGCAGGTAGCCCCTCCTGGAATCTAGATCCAACTGACCGCATGCATCTCACATTGCTCACCTCATACAGTCAACTCGACCGATTTTGTCGACTTTAATCCTCCCATACAAGTGCGTTTCTCCGTCACCATGTACACCCAAGAAGCCCTGATACGCCATCGGGGGTCTAGATTGAAGTAGGTCCCGCTAGAAGTAGTTCTTCTGAAGGGACTCATTCCTTTAGCCTCATTATCTGGCGATGCGAGATGCACTAGCGGCTACGAAACGCCCTATTGTGTTTTCAATTTGCGAATGGGGGGTACAAGGTATATTCTTCGATCGCTTCCTTTCCAGATCCCCGCAGACTGATTTCGATAGACCCTGCCCGGTGGCCAGCGAGTGCCGTGGGTCATTCGTGAGTGTTACTCAATATTTTGCATTCTTATTGCAGTGTCAAACTGATGGCATATGAGGTGGCGAATCTCGTAAGCCGAAATATGACTGATTCCTGTAACCCTCTGGTTGACGAGATTTTCAAGGAACGACATCGGTCCCCCGGCCTCATGGGACAATCTCTTCAGGATCATAAATCAGGTTGTCCCCATTACGCAGTTTGCAGGGCCTGGTGGATGGAACGGTAAGGGTTGACGAATACCGAGTTTGTAATCAGGATAACCGGTTCCTTAGATTTGGATATGCTCGAGGTCGGAAACTCTGGACTGACAGTAGCAGAGCAACAAACACACTTCGCATTTTGGGCTGCTGCGAAGTGGGTTCAGAGTGCTTCCTCGTGCCGGCAGAAAGCTCATGCGCTACAGATCGCCTCTTCTTATATCTACAGATCTCACCAGAATCTCTGCAAACTCCTTGAACATTTTGAAGAATACAAGGATAATTGCCCTGAACGTACGCCGTTCTCATTAACTCGTCTCCGGCGTTGTTCTAACAGTCGAACCTAGCAAGACCCTTTGGGAAAATCTATCAGCTTTAAGAGACGATACACAAATGACCATGACGTTTGGGCAGGGCCGCTTTCTGATGGCTCCACCGTAGCAGGTAGGCTTCCTTCACATTGGTAAACCCGCGGGACCTTAAATGTGTTATCTAGTCATTATCAACTGGCAGAACTCAGCTCGGTCGCTAACATTCAACCTCGCGGACGTTGGCTTCCTCTCTGCTGCGAGCGCAGCTGACTTGATTTCTGGCGCATCTTTAGGGAGATTGACAGGCTCGTAAGTACATTTACCTTCCTCTTTTGAGCGGATGATCCCATGGTCCACTCTCTTTCACAATCTCGTGCTCCTCCATTACAGGTATACAGCCGCCGTCGATGCACACGGTACAATTGTTTTGAAACTCAGCGGCGGTACCTCGGTGTCACCACCATCATTCACATTCTATAACGCGGCCGCGTCCGAAAATGCGCTCGCAGGGGGAGCTACTATTCGGGTTGTCTCTTCTTCCATATCTGTCGTCGGATTCGTTGGAAATGGTGGGACTCTTACATTCAACCGCGTCGACGGAGGAGCGTCTGGAGGCACCAAGCTCGTGTCCCTAGACTATATCAATGCGGACTTTGTGTTCAGCAACACAGACTGCTCAAACTGTCGCAATGCATTCATCAGCGTCAATGGGGGCGCACCTATCCAGGTACAGATGCCGATTTCTGGCCAGGTACGAAGATTTTTTCGGGTTTGAGAGATCTCAGAGGATCTGTACTTATCTCTGCATCTAGAGCTGGGACATCCTGTTTTCGGGCTATCTCGTGTCCCTTCCTGGGTTCAAGGCCGGGGAAACTAACTCTATTCAGATTTCCAATCCACACGCGTGGGCACCTGATTTCTATCGCATTGGCGTGGCGTCCTAACTTTGAAGCGAACGAATTTGCTGTGTTGTCGTGTGTGTAAAACCGCGCTATGTATACTAGCTAACCACCTTCGCGGGATCCCAGCACTACTTGAATGGCTAGCCTGGAATCATTACTAATCACTGGCTGTGCAAGAATGTCACCAAGCAACTCCAAAGAAGGTGAGGTCCAAAGTCATGGGTCGAGGAACCTCATACCCCATGGGATCGAGCAAGATTGGGTTTACATGCTGAGTGGCGGGTGGATCTACCCCCCATGCGTAGGTCATGTGTTAATGTGCTTAAAATACCAAATCCTCGAGATAGGCGATACGAGGTGATAGTGATCTGCCTGCTGCAGTCATGTTACTGCTGTCAGGTATTAAGTAGCATTAGGCACAAGTATTGGGGCGAACTGTCAGATGGAAGATGAAGAACGGTGTGGTCCACGTCGGAACCGCAAGTAATGATACTTCATTTGTATAGGCTAGCCAGCAAGGGCTCCCAACTCGATCTCGGAGAAGCACGCGTGTGCGCGCAGAAGCGAGGAGACTTCTGGGTTCCTGGAAACCGGTATGGGAAATCATTCGGTTTTATATCAAGGTCCGCAAATAATAGGATTTGGAATAGGGAAACCATTCTTCGGTGAAGCGTCATGCCGGGGCGCACTTTTCGGCGACAGGTAACACTAGTACGGAAGACTATTTGATGGAGTTTGGGAGCCTCTAAACGTATGCATAATGGCCAAGTTAAGAGCCGGAGCGCCACTGAAACGGGGATCTCACATGTGAAGAGTGCAGTCTTCACCCCGCTCATAATTGGTATGTATTAGATGCGAGTGAGATCTGTTCCAAACATCTTTTGTCTGAATCTGTCACAATCTGATGCATTTCATATAAAGCCCTGAAAAAACCCGACTGCGGCTGATGGTCGCCTCGGAATATCTGTGCCCTGCGATCTGTTGTGAAGCGCACCATAAGGTCTCATAAAGTGCATCCATGCCGTAGAATGACAGTCTGAGAACGGCTTAGATCATCGAACGTGGACACGAACTTGCAGAACAAAGGTCGGCTCAAATTTAGAAACACCGTGATATCTGCACTTGCCTCGTTTGGTTACTCTAAGGGTTCTAGCCTATTCGGCGGCCTCACTCGGAAAGTTCAGAATGTAAAGTTCGAACGTCAGCGATGCAAGTCATATGCGCTTCAAAAACTGACTGAGAAGGACGGAGGAACCAGATAGTGGCTCCGGCTGACATTGACGAAGCGGTCATGGGATATTGTGCCAGATGTCATACTAGAAACGGGCTATCTAGGTTGGACTCGATTGGATATTATGTTCTTCCACCGTGCGTCATTTCAATCCTGTACAAAATGGGTATATTGCGAATTTCGTAAGGGAGTAAAGGGCAACGGAGGCAGAGGGGATCATGACTGCTCCATGAGTTGCATGTGCTCAAGGTTGTCCAGAATTTCTGCGGAATTTTGGAGTGAATCAAGGGCAGGAGTCCAGAATTACGACATGTCTGAATTGGAAATTCACAGCCCATGAGCAGCTTCTTCATTAGGCTAGCTTGGGGCCACTTGCAGAGGTGGTTCCAAGATTTACTGATATATATTTTGTGAGTGTGCTCCATGTCGATGGTTAGTCGGATCGTCTAGCAGGGGGGAGACAGCTACAATTCACACGGTAAAATTGGTTTCCTGAGCTACAGATAAAAACCAATACATATAGACAAATAGAAAAAGAAACAAGATTTATATAGAGATCTGGGGCTCGAAAGAACCGGGATGCGAAACTGACGGCCGGGAGATTACGTTGATAGACAAGATGTATGATTTGTTACAGTCATTTAGAAGAAGGCAACACAAAGAGGGGTTCAAATGGCGGTATATGGCATAGTACACGGCGGGAATACTGCTGTCCGGATACGGAATAACGAGCATAAGTGAGGAGCAACACAGCAGGAGAAGAGCAGAGATGGAGTATGGATCAGCAACCAGAAGAGGCGACGACAGAAAGCCATTTTGGGTACAAAATGAAAAGAAAAAAGAAAGAAAAAGTAAAGAGAGCCAAGAAATAAAATTACGACGTTGCACGTCTAAGGATCACCATCAATCCATCTGAATGAGCGGAAAAAATTGCATCAACGGGGAATTGTGGTGAATTGACCTCATTCATCGAAGTGCTACTAGGTGGAGGCGAGGAAGAGTCGGGATCGCGACCACGGTATCGTTGCCGATGCCGGTTTGGTGAGGTAATTCGGCCATGAGGGTAAGCGTGCCCGGATCTTGACGGACGAGATCTCCGTGAGGAAGGTGTTGGGTCAGGGAGGCGGCCACTATGGTGAGGCAGATATTAGCGTCATGATCCTCGGGAGAACAAAGAAGCAGCAGAGTGTGAGCGAGTGAGAATGGAGTTTTGGAGAAGTTGGAGAGACAGGAGAGTAGAAGACAAAGATGAAAGAATGAAATTGGATACTGACATGGAATCGCGGCCTTCCGTTATCAGTAAGAATCTCCCAAATCCGAACCCACCGTCACTGGGCTGGCCACGCTCATTGACGCCCCAGCCTTTTACGCAGTCTACCCAGCTTCTGACCTGTTCCTCATCTCGTTTAGCCACGTAATCAAAGAAGCTGCGGCCGACGCAGTCGGTTGTGGAGATGAGGAGGTCATTGGAGCAATAAAGGATCGTGCAATGCATGGAGAACCGGTCGAGAATGAAGGCCGTGCGGAAGGACTGGCTGGGGAGATGATCAAAGGTGATTATCTCTTCTTTGGATGAGTCAGTTCGACGCCCGCTAGGGCTATGGGGTTCCTTGTCGTGGTCAGAGCTGGTTCCGGGGTCCTCAGAGCCGCTGCGGTGGCTGAGAGTTGGGCTCCTTGAACTACGAGGGCTAGGCGACTGCCAGGGCGAGCTGGCTGGTGCTGGCGAGGGGGAGACCGTGCCTCTAGAAGTCGGACTCGGAGGCAAAGGAGACGGATCATTCCATCGCTAGAGACGGGTCAGCAATCCAATATTCAGGGAAGATCGTACCACAGGGCCGATCGCAAAGACACGTACTCTAAATTGGAAATTGTGTGGAGTGGGTGATATGACGGTGATTTCTTGGGCAGTCGAGGCGTTGTGTAGGGCTTTGGCGCCGGGGCTTGCAAAAGAGACACTTCCAACGAGCACGTTGTGCACCACGGTTCTGGTGACGAGTCTTGGATAAGCTGCCATTGGTAGCTAGGCGGCTAGAAGACTAACCTTGACTGTCGGGAGAGGAGCATCGAAGGTTTAGCGGGGTCATTTGTGTGACGTTAGAGAGGGAGATACTGACGATTCCACAGAGGATGTAGCCTTTGTATGGATCCTTGTGCCTCAATCGGAGGTAGACGAGAACCGCAGCTTTATCTTGCTGGATAGTGTCACTGAAATAGGATTGAGATTTGTTGTGAAAGGGCACTCAAAGGCCATACGGCTTACTAGTGAAGCTGTCTGACTCGCCCGAATTCATCTGGATGGACGAGTTCGAGGGAAGGGCGACCGACGAGTTCATGGGGTTCGAAGCCTAGGCGAGCAAGATTATGGGGGGAAGAACTAGATATTGGATAGAAACAAACCGAGGAGATCTGTCACGGAGTCAGTCATATATATCCATTTCGCCTACGGTAACGATTATTAGCTTCGGGCCTCCGGCAGAAAAAAAGGATAGTTTACCTCTTGCGAGAAATCAACGATTCCGACTGGAGCCAGAAACCATCAGGTCGATTAGCATACGGGGGACAGATGCAACACTGACTGAATGAGACGCAGGGAACACCGTTATCCATTGAAAGGCGTTTTGGTGGGTCTGTGAGAAAGTGGGCTTGGGCTCGGATTTAAATTGGAATCTAGGGCGCTTATTTTGTGCGAAGATGGGCGAAGCGAATGTGAAAGCAAGAAAGGGACGTGAATAAGGAAACTAGTAGAGCGATGGTTGCATAATTCACTGGTGGTGGTGGTGGTAGGGAAGAAGAGGGTGGTAGGGGTTGTTTATTAAAGTAGGCCTAGTATTGCTGCCTGCTGTGAATGGACGCGTGTGTATCTTTGTGTAGCCGCTGGATCTGATTCTGCAAGTCTTTCCCACGACACTGCCACTAGGCCAAAGGGGGTGGACTGAGAAGTCTGGCATGACTTTTGAGCGGTGGAAGGGAAAGAAGGGGACGATAGGTGCGAGGATCTCTGCGTGACAAGCAACAGATCTCCCTTACGGCATTCCAGATTCGCTTTCCGATCTCCAATTTCAAATCTCATCCCAATCCTCTCATCCCACATCCATCATCACTATGTGGTCCTCTGCCCGCCAAATTGCCGCTGGTGACCTCGTCATCGTCTGGATGGTACCTTCCTCTGCCTCCATGAAATCACACCGCTCACGTACTCTAGACCAGAGACAACATCCAGCCGCTCGTCGTCACACCCGGCAAGGACTTCAACAGCAAGTACGGGAACTACCGCCAAGGCGACTTTGTGGGCGTCCCGTATGGTTCAAAAGTGGGCTGCCGTACAGGCAAGGGTTTTGTGTATCTTCTTCGCCCGACGCCAGAACTCTGGACTCTGGCTCTCCCACACCGTACCCAGATCCTTTATCTCGCGGACATCGCTTTCATTACCTCGCGTCTCAACATCAAGCCTGGCAGTCGAGTCATCGAGGCTGGTTCGCCTTTTCTCCGTTCTTGCTTCTTCTAAAATTCACGTTTCGCTCTGTTCTAGGCACCGGGTCAGGTTCATTCACACACTCTGTAGCAAGGACCATTGGCGAGACAGGTCATCTCTGGTCATATGAATTTCATGAAACACGAGCCGACAAAGCAAGGTGTGTCCTCATCTCGACTTCTCCCTCTTGGCACAACTCTAAACGAATGGTTTCTGTTTCAGAGAGGAGTTCACGCGCCATGGCATGACAAACACAGTTACACTCACGCACAGGAACGTATGTAAAGATGGTTTCACGGTTGACAACACCGTCGATTCCGGTACGTAACTTTCGTTGGCGTTTTTCGACCCACTCTTAACCACGGTCATCTGTCCTTGTTCAGTTTTTCTAGATCTCCCTGCTCCCTGGGATGCCGTTGAGCATGCCAAAAAAGCCCTGAGGGTGTGTATTACGCGCATATATTCACCAAATCTCGGTTCTAACATTATCGGGACAGAAAGACAAATTAACTCGGATTTGCTGCTTCAGCCCCTGTATGGAACAGGTCTTGCAGACAGTGGCTGCTTTAAATGAGGCCGGGTTTACAGGTGACACAATTTTCATCGGGAACCAGGCACATATATTCACTCGGGCACAACGACCACGCAGAAATCACCATGTACGAGACCCTTCTGCGTCCGCACGAAGTTGATCAGATTCCTCAACCCCAACCAATTGGGGAAATATCTGAGAAGCTCAAGGAAGCGGAAAAGCGACGGGAAGAAAAACGCCTCCGCCAGATTGCCAATAACAAGGCTCGACTGGCTGCTATTGGCACCGAAACCACTTCATCTCCTGCCTCCATCTCTATAAAACGCAAATGGAGTGATGACGGCGATATGGAGCCAATCGGCGGTACTCCACACGATCTGGCTCAGCACGATGCATCACCCGATGTCAAGCGTATCAAAACGGAAGAGGGGGGAGTAGGAGTGGAAGTAGAGCCGGATTCTATTACAGCACCTGTGCGAATGGACATGATCAATGCGGAAGGAATCGAGGGTGGATTGGTGGCAGGTGAACCTCGCATGGAAACCACACACTCTTCGAGCCCCAGACCTGGTCCACGCATCAGCGTCTCAAATGCTCTGCCAGAGGTCCGGGGTCACACTTCGTACCTGACTTTTGCGGTCCTTGTTCCTTTTACGGCTTCAGTGGTTCCTTCTGGAACAGGGACAGGAGATGCATCTGCACGGACACCAACGCCAGATGTTCCCTCCGCAACGACCCCACCAGAAGCAGAGAACAAAAGTGGTATAGTAGCTCCGTGACTTGGTATATAGGTCTACTGTGTGATATGCTTCATCCAAGTAGTTCTAGACTTAGTAGGATATGGTATAATGTGACGAGAAGAACAGATGCTCGGGCTGGAAGGCGATGGAGAAGTCTCAAGGGAGGATGAAGATAGAGTCCAACATTGAGCATCAAAGGTTGATTACTACTGGAGGACACCTATCCCGGATACGGCGTTCTCAGTATGCGGTTTCCAAACGCTGTTCCTCTTCGATCTAGGCAGTGCTTTTTGATCTCCGTGGACGTAGCGTCCTCGTAGTTGCAGGAACGTCGCGCGTACTGGTATCATTTGCGGCAGCGGTCACGTTGAAAGTGGAAGTGGAAGAGTTATCTACGGCGGCAGCTATGGATGTTCTTGTTGTCCTTGGCTTCTTTCTACGCGGCATCGATTCCTCCCATGATCCAGTCCCGTCATATTCATCATCATCGTTACTCTCATCGCCAGCGTCGGAACCCTCGTCATCCGAGACATCCTCCCGTGCTCGTTTGCCGCTAGTTGCACGGGTTTTACGAGGTCTTCGAGTCCTTGCCGTTGTCACACGTGTAGTCTTCTTAGTGGAAGACCTTGGAGGCGGTGGTGCCTTGGGCTTTGCCGATGTCCTGAGCTTGCGTTCCGTGCTTCTTGCAGCAACATTGGGGGTTGGTCCAAGTTGTGCAGCTTTACTCGAGCCCTCGAGGACAGACTCATCGATGCTAGCATCAACATCGCGCTCCGGCTGTACATCATCGGCATTAATATGTTTATCTCCGCCACCGCCATCTGAATCGTTGGGGAGATCGTCCCCGGTTTGTTTAGATTGCAGCCGTCGGGGAGACTGTAGGCCGGAAGGTGATCGTGAAGGCGTGTTGGAAGTGCCTCCGTGTTGCTCGCGTTGTCGGGCGGCAGCATCTTCCGCGAGCTGGGCCATCGTTTTTGGTATGATAAGGTTTGGGTTACCGGAGGCGCCGTCCATGTTTGTTTCGGTATTGGCGGCGGTGGCCACGACCATCTCGTCGTCTTCATCAAGGTCGTAGGTGATGAAATCTGGTGCATTGCTCGTCGATTCTTCCAGCTCCATCTCTGCCGGTGTCGGCGTTTTGTTGAAATCCGCGCCAGCAACTCGTGATCGGCGTTCATCTTGGAATGACATCACAGGTTCGTCTGGCACATACTGGAATTTGGGCAATTGGAAAGCTTGAACCACATCATCGGCCCCGATGAGAAACCCGCCACCACCGTGTCCGGAGGTTTCCTAAGTAATGGACGAGAGCAGATGGTAATAGATGTCAGCGAGAGTTGCACATTTTAGGTTCGAGTCGGGTTCGCCAATCACTATTGTACGTACCTTTTCATCTGGCAACTGGGCCTGTACAGCTTCTGCCTGGAGATCCTTCTCGTCCGGACCTTCACCTTCATTCTTATTGTTTGATCCCATATCTCCGGCCTTGTGGACAGCCTTCTCAGACACCCGATCAGACTTTGTACCATACTGTTCTTGTAGACGCTGCCGTATCCGAAGACCCTGGATTAATCGTGTCCATTGTTTAATCACTCGCTCCTCTCGCTTCACTCGGGCTTTCTCTTCAGCAACTCGCTCGGATTCCCAAAATGCCTGAAATGAGATAGAACAGGAGTCAGTGATCAACTTCCAGTCCAAAGTACCGGACTTTTTTCAAAGCAGGAGAAAATGATAATTAAAAGGATCAAAGAAAGCCATACCTCCAATAATGCCTCCTCATTCTCCTTTGCAACCACAACACCCTCTATAATTGGAAGTGCCCGTCGCTTCCTGAACTCGAAGCCCGTCTAACATCGAATCCACGCAATCAAAACATGGAAGTAAGCACTTAATTACTAAGTGTGTTGGACAATCACGTACAACAGTCTCAGCGAAGTCTAGCCCTAGTTTCCTCGCTATCTTTGCCACGCCTTTATCTGTCGTGCCATTGATTAACATTCCGTGCACCAGCGTGGGTGAGAGAAGACCAGATAATTAAAGCAACAGTGACAGCGAAACTTTTCGCCACCGCCTAGATTGTCTGTAACGCACTCACAAGGAATATGTGCTGCACCACGAGGCAGCATTGAGGGCACGTAGAGATCAATGTTGCCAAACTTATTTTTGGGTACAATTCCCTAGATTTTAAGTTAAATCATCAGAATTCCAGGTGACCAGGATGGGGGGAGACAAGTGCAAAGTGCACAATACTCACGTCGATGACTGGATCAGGGACATAAGGTTCAGTTTGCGAGCGCGCATACAAGCCTTGCATGACTTCGCCTGCGGACCCACCCTCCCCACTTGTGCCAGCTTCCTTCAGCACTTCAAGTTCCCGTAGTTTATTGACAGTGCCAGCGCGAACTTTGACCATTTTCAAAGGTTGTTCACCCGCTTTGATAGTTCGACCTTCACTGCGCATCCAGTTCTCAGCAGTCTTCAGAGACACGACTGCGGACCTCGGATAAACAGGTTCCCCACGGAACTTGCCCAGTTCCGGCGTAGCTGGAGGCGGAGGATGGATGGTTTCATTTTGTTTAAGATGTCGTGTCAGGACGTAACTTAAGTTAAAGTTAAAGCAAAGCCAAAAACAGTAAGGAGCAACGCACATAGGATGATCCTTGAATCCTCCCACAGTCGTTGGCATTCCCTCAAGCATCTGCGCCGTCTCAAGTTCCTCGTCTTCGACATCGTCTCTATGCTACACAAAGTTCAATTGGGACTGACAAAAAGAGTCACAATGACTACTCACCAGACGATAAGGTCTGTTGACAAGGCTTAACACGCGGTTCCACCACACCAATCGACCTTTGCCGCCGTTTCCCATATTCGCTGCGTTGCTGCCACCTTGCATTTTTGCTATTTTGGCGCCGAATTCCCGAGCATAACGTCGTGTTACATCTCTAGCATAACCATCCTCCTCGAACGCCATTACATAGACAAGTCGATTTTCCTCCTTGATAGGATTTCTCGACGGTTTCTTATTTGGTACGGGGGAGTTGAACCGAGAAAATTGGGCTACCGCAGCGTTCGAAGGCTGGTTGATAGTTATTGGAGTCGGGTCGAAGACCTTACGCTTGTTGACGATGCATCGTACAGGATCGACGGGAAGCCAACGGCCGTCGGGCTTCGAAAATACTTCCGTCCAAAAGACGGGCGGTGTAGTCGTTGGGTCTGGGGGTGCTAGCAAAGAGCGAAAGGGATCAACCTCAACTTCAAGAATCACCAAGAAACATACGAAGGCCAATATCTGAGGTTGAAGGAGAAGCACTCCCCAGAGTACGTCCTTTTGACTGAGACTTCCTCAACTTGATTAGTGGTTTCGCCTTCTCCTTCCCCTTGCCTTTGCCAACCGTTGTGCCACCATCAAGGCGTTGACCACTTCCCGGGAAGTTCGCTGCTTTGCCCTTTCCCTTAAGGTCGCGCGCCGCACTCGAGGCCGAGGGAATTTCCACTTCTTCCATGTCATCATCTTCGCTTTCCTCACGCTCCGAAGTTGGTGTAGTGTTGTCTATTGCGGAAGCCTTCTCTTTTCCTTTCCCTTTGCCTTGAGTCTTCTTCTCATATTTAGGTTTCGGTTTGCCTATGCTTGCTTGCCAGGGTACACTCTGGATGCTCACAACGAGACGGGCGGGGATTGCTAGAGCACGACAGAGTGCTGTAAATAGTTGAGCGCTGGTATCTCTTGACCCTCTCCCCATGAGAGCGTGCTTCATCAAGCTCTTGGGGCTCCGTATAAACTCGCCATCTTCGTCGAAGGCGTCCTGAAGAGCTTCCAGATCCATTTCAGCGTTAGGGGAATCATCATTTGAAAGGAGTCGATAGCGTTCTAAGATTTTTTCGACATCGTGGAAAGTACGATTGCGGAGATGTCCCTCTGGCACTATCTCGAACGAAGCTGACCACCAATCGGTTAAGTCCCGAATTGCATTCTCGAACGTCCGGCCGCGCTGGTTTTGATCAGGTATCCGTGACTTGTGTATCATCGCAAATGCGTTTTGTAGTTTTAGCGGGCACAGAGAAAGTAAACGCGCCTAAACCTCCTATGAGCTTATGTATGCAAGGTATTTTGGTTCACATACGTGGAGTAACTCGTCGTTCAACCACTTATTCCGGATCCAAGCATTAACGAGCAGGGCGACTGTATGTATCTTATGGCAGTTTATCCTTAGGAGACGTTCCGCATGTGATATTCCCTTCTTTCTGAAACGGTGTCAGTCGTCAGCGCGATAGAAGTAGACGATTGAACAAACTTCTTTTCTGCCTCAGCTTTGGGTTGTGCATGGAGAGTTATCTCTATTGTCCGAGGTTGAGCTTCTGGTACCTCAACCTCCTCCCAGTCATATTCATCGTCGGTGTCTGCATTGAGAGCATTGAAGTGGTTGTCCATGAAAGAAGGTTGGGGTGCTTAATTGGACATGGTGACAAATGACTTGTTCACCATCATGCGTGACAGCGCTGACAGCTCGCGTTACGTAACGCGTCGGAACCGCTCCTACTTTATGTCTAAATCCCACCTAGAATCATTTTGTGCGGCGAATGTCGCCTTCGGAGTACCATGGACTTCGTACCAACCTAACACCACGACCGAAAGATCTTCAGGGCGTCACTTCCCATATTTTCCGGACCATCCCCACCGTGTCTCTCGGCACTCTATCCTCCTTGAACTTGGGAATATCCTCGGATTCTCGACGAGTCGGTGTCCGTGAGTTTTTTATTATATATGCGGCATAGCTCATGTCATGATGGCACCCAAAATAAGTGTTTCAGCTCACAGATCCGCTTGATGGCGCCTGTCGCAGCCACAGGAGTTAGCGCTGAGAACAGTGAAACCTCCCTCCACCGACGCACCATAATTGCCACCACCCCTCGGTCTTCGATGTCTCGTGAACTTGTCGTTGATTGTTACAGGCTTCAGACAAGGGGTACATTTACTTGAACCAAGAACTCACGCGTTCACGACCACATTGTACAAGACCGTTTTCGTTCGACTACCTCAATGCATCACTTTCATCGAATTGGGGTCAGTCTCATTGTTCAACAAGATTTGCTGGAAGAATATTACGATCCCAAGGTGTCCCCGAAAACCATCAACTATTGAAGTGATGGTGATGCACCGCCTTTTTCCAGAAGAATACGGACACCGATAAAGTAGAAATGAAACCTGGAGGAATCGTGCCATGTACAGGATTCTCTTATTTTGTGAGTGTTTAACCTGAACCAGACAGTAACTTTTCACTCACAACCCCATCCAGCATGCGTTTCAATCCTTCTCTCGTCTCTCTCTACTTGCCCAAAAGTAAGCCGTACTACGGTGGATCTGGCACTTCTGAGGCCAGCTCTACCAGTACCATCACTCAACCAGGGCCCCATTCGTCTGGGAGTGTCCACCCAGGACCTCAATCTTCTGGTACTCCTCGTGAAGGACCTCAACCCACTGGTTCCTCTATTGGAAGCGGATACCAGCCTTCCGGTGTTCCTCATGGCACTGGTACTCCCAATGGAAACGGGGCTTGCGCCTCGACTACCGTCACTGTGACGTTGAGCCGGGACCGACTGAGCCAGTGACAACCACTCAGTCGGTGGCCACCCCTCCTCCGCGTCCTCCTTCGCCTCCACCGCCCCCACCACCGCCACCGGTGAGTTTCGATAACCCATACTGAGAAGACCAGCCTATTCATTCATCGCACCTTCTAGCCCGATCCATGTGCCCAGGCTCGTGCACAGGCAGTTCCTTTACTGCGTGCATACAATGCCGCATGGGATGATCACTTCTATACCCCTGGTGCTCAAGACATGAACAACGCCATTGTATTGGGATACAACCCTGAAGGCTCTCCCGGTTTGGTCTTTGCCAATCAAGTCCCAGGGTCAACCCCCTTCTTCCGCGCTGTTAATGACCACTGGCATGACCCCTTTTATACTACCTCTCCGCCCGACCTGGCTGTTGCCGTTGGACAGCTCGGGTATCACCAGGAGAACAATGCGGGCTTCTTGTATCCCGTCCTTCGGTGTGGAGCTATCCCACTCTTCCGCTTGGTCAATGACCAGGTACACGACCATTTCTATACATCTTCTCCTGCAGAAAGGGATGGTGCTGCTGCTGCAGGGTATCATTACGAAGGCATTGCTAGGTATATTTTACCTAACTGACCAATAGGTAGCTCATTCGTCAGGTAGTCTGCCGTTACGGACAGCAGTTATTTTCTCGGACTCTTTTACAATTCGTAATGTTTCGTTCTCTTGCCAACATGTTCTGACACTTCTTGAACGATATTCGCCAGCGGTGGTGTCAATGTGCGCGCAGAATGGCGTTTGACAGCCCCCGAGTACTCAGTGTCGGAAAATGTATGTGCGTGTGTACATCCCCAAGGCTCAAACACTCAACTCCAACTCTGATAAAATCAGAACTATGCGTCTTCTTCCTTTTATTTCTCTCTGTGCTGTGTTCGTCATTCCCATCTATGCAGTACGACCAGTCTCCCACACTAGTTGGCATTATGGCAGGCTGAATTGCAACTTTCTTAGGCTCCAGCGTCTTGTGGCCCCATTCTAGTGCCACTCTCTGGCGCGCATGGAGTCCGGGCGCCACGGGCCATTTTTACACAACCAATACAGTAGAGATGAACAATGCCGCCCAGCGCCTGGGGTACAACTTCGAAGGCCATGCTGGCTTTATTTTTCCCAGCCCTACTAGTAGTGCAATGCCTCTTATCGTACTTGGAATGGTGGGATCAAAGACAACTTCTACATCACATCCAATCCTGAATCTCGGAATGCTATCAACAATTTAGGCTACAGTGATGAGGGAGTTGCTGGCTATGTGTGCAGTTCACCGCTGTCTCACCCTATCCTATGTACAGCAGGGGGGCAACGGACCACTTCTATGCTACCAACGCTTCCAAACGTGACAATGTCGCTCGAAATTTGGGATATTCATGTGAGGGAGTTGCAGGGTACGTCTTGCAATAGTGAGATGCCACAGATAGAAATGGTTAGGGCGTGTGTTTGCGCGTCTATCCCGACTCGTAGAGATAATACTGTGAATACCTAAGGGGGAAAAAATGGGAAGCAGCGACCAGAGTACGTCCTCCCACGCCCTGAAATCTGAATACTCACTAGAAGCCTGACGGCGGCAATCTCTCAAAGACTAACGCCAGCCCCCAGAAATGGAGAGTGTGGGCGCCAGAAGGTGCACCACGAGGGCATCAAGTCGAGGCTTAAGGCTGCATGTTAGTGACTTGAGCAACGAAGAGGCTAGGACTAAGAAGGGATCGACGCGACGCGTCCGTTTTGTTCTATTTTTATTCCTGAAACTAAACGGGGCCTTGGAACTTTGCTTGCAGCTTTATCGTTTGCTGCAACGAGATGTACTCAGACGTGAGCGGTGTTGGCCCATTGCGGACCATAAATTCGCTGTATTTATCTCGATCATTCACTGTCTCTGCCAACGGAATTGAGTTGCAAGGGCACTAATACCCCCTTATTGCCCGTTTCTTATGGGGTAATCTGAAATCCCTAGAAGCAGTTATGATCTTGGCCTGGCATCGACATCTTTATCACAGCGCTCTGGAGAACACTTAGGCCGGTGTAACATACTTAGTCACCACAGCATGTCAGAAATTCGCCATTCCGCTTTCATATTTTCCGGAGTTGGCAATGCTTAGAGTATATAAACATTGGAAAATGGCGAGGGTAATCCTCAGCAGACCTACCAGTCATGCGATTCACTACTTCTCTCATTGCGCTCTCGTTCGCATCTGTTATCCTGGCTATCCCTCAAGGTGCCAAGGAATCAGATGGTGGAAAATATTACCACTATCCAGTTAGTCCCAGATGATTGTATCATCAACCAGAGCACAGCGTACTGACCACAGGTATTGGTGTATCTAGCCCGTCCCCACTTGTGCATCTGCCTCTCAGGCAGTGCCATTGCTTCGCGCCTATAATCCAACTCTCACCAACCATTTCTACACTGCCAATGCTCAAGAGATGGATAATGCTGTCAACGTACTTGGCTACCAACCTGACCCACCCCCTGGCCGCGTTTTCCTTACCCAAGTAAAGGACACTATCCCGTTGTACCGCGCTTTCAATGCCCAAATTCAAGACCATTTCTACACCACCAACGAGCAAGAGATGAACAACGCCATTCAGAATTTGGGCTATAGCTCGAACGGAATTACGGGTTACGTGTACCCTGAAGCCGAGTGTGGGGCAATCCCGCTCTACCGCGCGTACAGCCAGCAGATCACCAACCACTTCTACACTAGCAATGCTGCTGAACTCGACAATGCGGTCAACAGGTTGGGGTATACAGACGAAGGAATCACAGGGTACATTTTGCCTATTTGAGTTTTTGTAGGTCGTATACAATTGTCGCACATTTCGGGTGTATCGTAACCGAAGTTGTATCTGGCGTATGTCGAATGTATAAACTATGGTGGTCCGTTTGTATGCGCTCTTTTGCTGGTGGTGATGGAACAATCTACATGCGACATCTCGCAAGACAGGATGTTTTGTGAAGCTGGACATCGTAATGCTCTTTCAGCAAGTTTTGCTGAGCAATGAGACGGATTCCAGTTCGACTGAGTTCGGTGTTCATGTTCTTCGGAGAGGCGGCGTATTACCATCGCTCCAATAATAAGTGGTCTTCAGGAATGGTCACGCGACGCCTGGGGACCATAGCTCTCTTATACCAAATCTTGTTGAGCAATCAGAGTGCCTCTATTTCGATAAAAGTGACTGGGTGAAAGTCTGAGATCGAAGGAGCCTCGAGGCTATCCCATGCGGACAGTTTCGATGTCAACTCTACCATAACCCATAGTACTTTCCGAGGGCAAAGCCGGCTCCTTTGTGCTTTAGTCATTATAACCCATGCTCTATCATACCCCATAGCCCGGACACAGGACAAGGCACTATAGGTTATGACAGTCGACCAAATCTACCCCTACGTTAGCGCCCATAACTTATAGCACAGAGCCAAAAACCTCTCTCCTCCCAAAGAGACGCATAACAAAGTCAAAGGCAAGTAGTTTGAATCAAGCTCAAGCGCCAAGTTCCGTGGCGCATTCAACCATCCTCTCCCCCCTCGTTTTGTATCTCATCCCTCAGTTTCTCTTCCCTCTCCAACCACTTCTGCATCCTCGCAACACTCGCAATCCCAAACGGCTCCAAATTCCTCAACCTCGACTGCTTCCAAAACACACTCCTCAAACTCAACTCCAACAACCTCAACGCAATAGCCAAAAGCAACATACTACTAATAATCATCGCCTTATTCCCAACCAACGTCATCTGATCCACCGTCGTGTCCATCTTTGCACTGACAGATCCCGTGGTATTGAAGAACGATGATGACGAGGCCACGTCCAGACGTGGATCGTAACCCGCCATAAGCACTTTAGTCGCCGATGACATGTACTTGTTCATTTTCGCTTCAACTTCGAACAACTGGATTTTCGATACAGATCGAGGGGTGGTCGAGTCAAACGTTGCCGTGAAATCATCAAACAACAACTGCCCAGCAAGTATTCCAATACCCACAGCGCCAGGGGTCGAATTACCCCCGACAAACAGCGGTGGTCGCAGAGCATAAAGCAGAGATGAAGCAAACATGTTTCCAGTGGAATCTAGCAAACTTCCACCATATTTGGCGCTGGTGTCGCACGTCACATTCTTCAAGCGTAGCCGGTTGTCCGCAAGGGTGACCTGGCCGCAGCTTGATAGATACGCGAGGCGAACAGCATCTGTGGCAAAGTCGAAGTTATGGTCGCTAGGGTCGCAGGCTAACAAGACGGCAGTTCCATGCCAGAGTTCATTGTCTTCCGTGCGAGTTGGCAATCCAGTCAAGTCAAGAGTACAACCAGGTTGTTGAACATTCGGGCTCTCGCAGCCGATTAATAGGAGTCCAGAATGGCCATATCCGATTCGAGTAGCGCTTTTGAATTTGACTGGTACAACACCTATTAACTGGTCCTCAGCACACAACCATACTCGTTTATTGAGGAAGAATATGCACACCTGTCGTGATCGGCTTCTCTATGTCCGTCTGCAGCTCGAGATCACCAGCAACAGGCGTCTCCCAACGACACTTGAAATTGAAGTAATTTGTCCGACTAAAATACTTCATCGTCGCCCGCTCTTGAATCAGCTGTCCCTCATTGGAGTATGGCCATGTGAAAAAGCAATTGGGCGGCATCTCGTATCCCCATGTGAACCCCTCCAGCTGCTCCAATTGTGTGATCGCAGCAACGCGTTCCAAGATGCTCACTTCGTTCTGCTGCAAAGGTCCTTGAATAGCACTCAAGAAACTCGCCGAGATAGGATTCCCATTTCGAATGGTTATATCCTTGGGTATCACCGCCGTCGTTGAGAGGGTAAAGCATCCGGGACCCGTTGCAGAGAGTACCATCAGGACGATAGACGCAGCAAGTGGGTAGCGAAACATGGCGCTAACTCCTTGACCTTTCGTGAACGCATACTTGACACGATCAAAGAGTCCAGAAGCCAACGTGGACACTCGATCTGTCTCTCCAGGTTCTAATGCCCGCTTCCTCTCAGCTTGAACAGCCCACTCGAGGCTGAAAATAGTGAAGAGGATATCGCTGAGCAACGCGATGGAAAGGGTGTGCCAGACAGTGAAGACAACAATGAAAGCACCTTTCAATTCCGCGAAGAATTCGGTCAATGGGATGGGCGAAACCCGCGAGAGGTTGTACGGTCGAACGTGACCAGCAATAGCAAATCCATAATATCCAAGCTGGAGGACGAGGAACAGGACCACGCGCGCGAAAATGAATTTTCGGGGCCAATACCAGTGCACGTCCGACGTATGTTGATCAGTTAAATCGTCTGAAGATTCGTCGGGGGAGAGTGGATGATAATTGCCAATGATTAATGGAAGGGGTTTGTCCTGGGGCGACTTTTCAGTATCGTTTGCGGCAGGAATAGGAACCGAACCATGATTCAGAATTCGGAGTGCGACGCGGAGATTAAGGGGGAGACGGTCTTGATGTCTAGCATCCAAGAAAACAAAACAACCAAAGAGGATAATAAGGGAGAGGATACCGATGGCGGCAAATATGAAGGGTCTGCTACCAACGAGTAGAATGACTGGTCGCTCGATTGTTGCTGGGACAGTAGTGGTCTGGAACCCGGAGAATTGACTCAATCCTTGGTCAGCGGGTTTGATCAAGAACGCTTTAGACGCAGAAACCATAGCGTTATTCATGTTCTTTTGGATCGTGTCGAGATCAAGAATGTCCGCTGTGAAATTTCGTTGGTTGGTCCAAGCCTTGACATTCTGACCATGGGTATCGAGGAAAACCTGAGCAGCAATCGTGCTCAATGGACCCGGGCTACCAGGGCTTGCAGATAAAGGGCTGAGAGCACCCAGTAGCGCTACTGAGAATATCAGCTCGACAGTTTCTTGGGGAAGGTTGTTCTGGCGCGGTAGATCTTCGGAGACAGAGCTCACAGTCAAAGTCGTACCGGATGCCACAACATAGGATGTCCTTAGGCTGTGTTTCGGATCGCAGACAAGGAGGGCAATAGTGAGACTGGAAGGCATCTGAAAAGAAAGTCGGGGTTGTGAAGGAGTGGAGATAGTTGTTAAAGGCATGTCGTTCAGTTTGAGCAGGCAGGGCATCGTTTCACTAGATGAACATCCTGCAAAAAGATAGGCGGAGTGACCGTCAAAGGATCCGGAGGCATCGTAGAGAGGGTATATACCTAGAATAGCCTCAGCTTCCGAGCTGTATGCAAAATAATTTGGACACACCAACAATAATATCATTTACACTTCTAGCGTTCCACACATTCCACCGTGTTCCATTCCCTTGGATGACAAGGCCATTCCCCTCTTGCTGAACCCGCGGTGCGGTCCATTCGCAATGGAATCCAAATCTCGCAACGTCACTTGGGTAAGTTGTCGTTACGTTCGGATCCACCACCTCTTTTTCCTGCCTTCCTATGAGCACGCTATCCATCACTCTCCACCCAACCTCAGTCTTTAGTTCCTGTTCGATATGCGCAATCACCTCGGCCCGCTGGATTGAGGCCATAACAGGGTCACTATGATCGGCTGGGTTGAATGTCGTTGGGGTGTATTTTGCCAAAACGACGTTCTTTGTGGATAGTCGTGGAGCGATAGCGGTGGTGATAGACGCTGGACCCATCGTCCTCAAGATCGTAATGAGAGCCAGCGCACTGAGAGCTGCTTTATAGGCCAAACTGGTAGAACGTGTGAATGCATGCCGGACGTGGAAAAAAATATTTGCAGTGAGGGTCGAAACGGTATCGCAGCCCGGGCGGAATGGGCGGCGGACGAGGTAAAAGCTCCATTCCTCGCTGAAAACTTGCAGGAGCAGGTCGGTGACAAGAAGGGCTGCGACAAATTGCCAAGCAACGAAAACGACACTGAATGCCCCACGCACTTCAGGGGAAGTGGAGGTTAATTTGACAGGTAGGGGGGAATAGGCGCACACCAGCGCTAAAGCTAAGAAAATAATTTGGAAAAGCAGGAACCCAGCGGTGCGAAGAAGAGCTGGATGGGCGAGAAGATTTGGCGCAGCCATTGCCCTACTCAGCCCTGGGTGGGAGGTTCATGAGGAAAAAGGGAAGCGTGCGTATCCAAGTTTTATACAATACTTACATATCTATTTCGGGATTGAATATGTTTGATGGTCTTGAAACACACGAGTGACAACCGCCCAGCGCGAGTGTGTGACGTCACGGAGATCTCGGTTCCCATGCCTTGCAATGTTACTTGTACTTGCTCGACCCCTCCTCGTCCTCGCCTGCCTCAAACTCCTGCCCACTGCTATCCTTGACACTACAGACAATGCCGCCAGTTTACCAACACCGACGTCTACAGCAATGTCTACCAAGACTATCAGCAAAAAGGACTGGAGACTGACCCTTGCAAGACTCGTATTCGCATGCACATTCACCGAGTGCAGCATGCTCTTCGTCCTCCTCATCCTCCAGGCCACCAATACCTTTGCTGCAGGCACACGCGCCGCACACTTCCAGTTCTCACTCTACGCTCTGTTGGCTATCCACATCGTCCTCATACCGCAGTCCATCGCTCTCCTCGTCTTCTCCCCTTCCCCGTCCGTGGCAACAATAGTCCGCTCACCGCGCACGATCTTCCTCTCACTCACCCCAGTCCTCCTTTCACTCGCACTCCTCTCCTACATCCCCCTCCCTTCCCACCGACCTTCGCTGGTGTCAACCCTTCTAAGCCGTACCCTCTCAAGGCTCATCGTCCTCGGCACAACCATCCTAGGGCTCCTTTCTGGATTTGGTGCTGTAACTCGCGCATGGGATTTCTTACCTGTATCCAGGAAGAAGGATTATGATGTCGTCCCGACAGAGGAGGATATCAGGACGACAGAAACAAGTTTACAAAGCGTGCAAAGTGATTTGCAGCGGAAACAGGATGAACTCGCTCAAAGGGCTCAGGCTTCCTCATCACCTTCCGACACTAGTACAGCAATGAGCTGGGTCAAACGGGTAGGCGACACCCTTCGTGGAGGAGACGATTGCATGTCCTTTTTCCCTCCTCCCCTTATCCAATGCTAACACCAACACAGTAACACTCGAAATAAGGGGCCTCCAAACACTGCACGACACACTCTTCCTCACACTCCAGTCCCAGCGCTCCAAAGTTGCATCCGCAAAACGCTCCCGTACACTCCGCGGTCGCCTCATCTCCTTCATCGGCCGGTTATTTGCAGGTTACTGCGTTCTACGCATGTTCACCGTACGCCCCACTCCTCCTGTGCCCCGGCTTCCTGCTAATGATGGACTAGGCAGCGTACAATGTCGCATTCCTCAGTCGGTACCAACCACAGCTCCAAGTACAGCGAACATACCCCGACATTGTCACCAACATCCTCATCTGGCTTCTTATCCCCTCCAATAGCTCAGATGCTTCTACACAATCAGTATCACGGCCTTTCAACTTCCCACTGACACCAGACTCGATATCCTCCCTCACGCGACATATCTCTCTCCTCCTTATCGGTCTCATTGTTCTCTCTAGCATCGGGCTCGTCATGCGGGGTGTCAACCGCGTACGTCAATGTTTCCTCTCTCCCCATAACCCCCCTTGGCCACTCCTTGCTTCTGCTACACGTTCAGCGATACAAAATAACTGACGGCTTGGCATAGGCTCTAAAAGTGACTTCTCGAACACTAGGCATATCAATCATCATCCTTCTGCTCGCATATCTTATGGTCCGTCCTCCCAACCATCCTTAATACTCAATTGGCTAACTCAACCCAACGTAATACAGGGCATATATCTACTATCGACACTTGTCCAACTCCGGTCCTCGTTCCCTCCCCCTCCTACACCTTCCGCGCCTTCAAACGGGGAAAGCGGGAACTCAGCAGTAACAGCGGAAGTATCCACTAACCTGTTCACACTTATCCCACCCTACGAACTTTTCAACTCTCTCTTTGATTCAGCGTTTCTTTTGTCTGCGGTGGTTACGACGGTGGTCAAGTGGAGTGCTCAGAAGCTATCTATGGTCGATTGACATCCGATTTTTGTAGCATATTCATATACTCTTCCATATCTTGGTTAATTCACGCTGAAGAGAGAATTATACCAGTGTATATCAACAATAGGGGGCTGCGTCCAGTCTTCAGCTTCCAAGATGCTTTACAATTATTATGGTCAATCCGTACACTTTTCGCCTAATGCAATACCTGATTACATGCTGTAAGCGCTGAATTAGAAGATCAACTCTGTATGCTTGTCGCGGACGGCTGTAGTATGAATTACAACGCAACACCAGAATACACCTCATCATCCCCATCATCTTTCTTGATTTTATCCTTCTCCACACTTGGCTGCACAGGTGCCGGTGTCACTCCCACTTCTGAGGGCTCCCCTTTCACCGTCGCAGAAGTCAGAGTAGTCGCTGTCGATGGAGGTGAAGTAGGAGGCGAAGTCGTATTCACTGGTGCCGGAGCCTTCGCAGTTGTCGTCGCTGGTGGTGACGCCGGAGTGACAGTGGTAGAAGGCACAGGGGGAAGCGACGACCGACTCTGACCAGGCACCACACCCGCCACAGGCGGCAACGCTTTCTCAGCTGACACTGACGATGCCTGAACCTGATTCTGCCCTTCACTCGACTTGGCCCTAGCCAACCTCGACGAAAAGAACGATCCAATGCCAGCCCCCCATGCCGACAAATTATTCGCCGCGGCAGTGGCAGCAGCACTCGTCCCAGTCCCCGATGCTCTCCTTGCATGATCCGTACTCGCCGCTGCGGGAGAGGGTGACGAATTCGGGGACGTCGCCGCAGAAGAGGTGAACGAAGACAAGAGTGAGAACGGTCTTGACGCCGATTTAGGGCTTTCCACCCCTTGCGCACTGGAGCTAGAAGCATCCAACTCAGATTTTGACACCTCAACTGGCGTGCTTAGCCCCGAAGTGTCTGATACTACTGAAGCAGAGGAGGAAGTGCTCGTGGCACTCGCTTGTCTCTGCGCCGCCCACCTCTCGCGAACGCCTTCAACGGCTTTGAAAAAGTTTGTGGATCCGGTTGCGAGTGTCCGTGCAACTGCTTCTCGAGCCGGTGCGAGTTGTTGTTCGAGTTTGAGTTCTTGGATGCCCTCCTGTAGGCGAAGACCAAAGTCTGCTACGACGGAGGGTTTTTCTGTGCATGGGTGTCTATGCGCTGTCAGATTCATAGTTCGGGCCTGATGGGACCTTTTGAGGCTTACCTCGGTTCAACGATGTCGAAGATCAAGGGGTCTGTAATCCGGTCCCAGACGGCATAGGCGTTGGTGTTCTTAAACTCAGATATCCATAGTGGGTTGAAGTCGTCCGTGTTAGACACGTCTCCTCCTATCAGGTAACGTGAGTATCCAAGTTCAGCAAGGCCAAAAGAGGGAGAATAACCTGTTCCGCCCGTTATCAACACACCACTTCCTTCACCCTTGAGCACAAAATCTTTATATTTTACAGACGATAGAGCTGCGGAGATATACTCCTCAAACTACGAACAAGATATCATTTCTTGCCCCATACGAGGATTACCACTAAATGACCTACCTTGGTTCGCAAATAGTCGTCACTACCCTTAAACCTGTTGACTTCCTTCAGCCTCTCACTTACATACGATATTGGTGTACGACTCACTGAAATGTTGATCCCTTGCTAGGATCCGCATCATCCCAATGCTCATTGACATCGTTCACAATATCATCCATCCACTTCCGATCCGCGGCTGTAAGTCCCGCTGAACGCTCCAACTTGGGATTACGGAACTCAATGGTCCCCGTCTCGGTCTACACCGCATGGCCAAAACAAGCCCTGAAGGTAAGTAGCGGTAGCTGGGTGATCCAGTGTTGGACGTACATTCACGAGCAAATCGATATCCTTCTGCTGCGTAACAATCGAGTTCGTGCTCCCGCACAACCAACTCGGGGTATCCTTGGTCATATCCAATTGTTGTAATGGCAGATAAGGTTGGAAAAACGCGTCCTTCCCAACCAATCCCGTATCAGAAACCATTCCGACATAACAAGACGCCATAAGAGGCGCGCACCTTGCCAAAAATGTCCAGTGGTAAACCCATAAATGCCATCATACTTTTATGGTCGGACGTTTTTAGCGAGTTGGGGCGGGATAATGTTGGTGCCCGGTTAGCTAGAGGTGGTGAACCGCAGTCCTCAAGGGCCTGGAGCAAGCCTGTTACAGCAAGTAAGCAACAATCAAGGAGAAAGAGGTTCAAGGAGATTGTACCTGGCAATAAAGATATCAAAGAGTATTGATATGTGCATAACCGTTCCACAGGGTGGCCATAGAACATAATCTACGGAGTACGCTCCTTAGCGACTCACAGTGCGAATAATACCTCCACTCACCCTCTTTTGGAGTATTAGAGCTTTCACGAGGATGAGTGTGCGATGCCGGAAGGTATGGACAAACTCGCGTCTAATTGAAGATTAAAGAGGGTGGTGGTCATGGAATGAAGCCAAGATATTGTTTAGGAGGAACGCACAAGCTCGTGCCTATTTGGCGCCATTGAGCTGACGGGTTTCTCAAGCATAAGATTGTCGCTCACCCATATAAAGCCCGCTTTCTGTAAGTTGGCCCCTCAAGCTCGGCTCAAGTGTGACTGCAAAGTCATCCAATATACTGGTATCTGAGAAATCTCTGCAGGAACGCGCGGATATCAGGATTTTGATATGATGCCGCATACAGTTATGAAATACCTTTGTTGGAAGAGAGCGGTAGTGACAACGCGAAGCTTGTCCCTAAATAAAGCACTTCAATGGTATCCTAGAACTGCTAACAGAAAACAATAACGTACCGAATAGGACCGAAGACGGGCTTGGACGCCAGCACGACGACCGCCTTCTGCACTATCGAACGGGTAACATCCGGATCCCTCACAAGTAATGCCTTGGCGGATATCTGTTGGTTGCACCTAAACCATTCATATAAGTCGTGATATAAATCTCCTATAAGGAATACACTTGCGAGATGCCAAAAATAGTGGTGGTATTCGGACCAGGTGGAACAAGATGGAAATATGAATAGTCTTCGGAACTCTACACGGTGATGAGGGAGATTCGTGGAAAGCTGATGATCAGGCGACTTACAAGGTGGGCACCATCAGGAAGTGCTAGGAAGGGTAGAATTTTAGCCACCTCTTCGTCGTCGAAAATCTCTCCTTTCGACCATTCTATTCGAGGCCCAACCTGTAAAGTTCATTAATTGACGCATTTTCGTGATGTTGGTGGTCACACACCAAGTGGTTGAAGTCGACCAACGCGATACCCAGCACTAGGGGTCCCTTGGGCGGGGTGACAAGCAGAGATTCGGGTCTTGCTTTGCGTGAAGAAGTCGTGGAAGTGAGGGAAGATATAGATACAGTGTCATCTCTGCTGGGCGGGGCAGTCGGTGGATATGTCGTAGTTGTGGGTACAGTGACCGGCACTGGTGCAGGTAGGGGAGCGGATGTGGATGTGAGAGGAGGCACGGAAGGTATAGACATAGTCTCCTTGGTCGCAGTCAAGGGCTCCTCCTCAAATATAGAGGGGGCGGCACTGGTATTTGGCGTCTCCCCTGTAACGGACATTCTGTGCTTGTACAAACTCATATCATCAGCATCCGAGCTGAAATCGGTGTCGACGGTAAACTGGTTTGACTCGCGCTTATCATTAGCGCCCAGGAAGGCGCCAGGATTTGCGAGGAATTTACGTGCGTCAGAATCTGAGGTCGCCAGGGACTGTCTGCGGGAGCCAGGTGGCGAGTCGAGGGAGATGGAACGCTGGGACGCAGTGTCTGCGTCCGAGTCTGCGTCGTCATGTGGGGGGTTGTGTGTCTGTGAGGCGGAGGGAGTAGTTGGCGACACAGGCGGGAGTTGCAAAGACATTTTTTTTCGTGAAAAAGTAAGAGGAGGAAAGGGGAGTTGTTGTGGCGATGTTGCCGAGTGCTGCGTTGTCTGGTCGTCTTCCGAGCCTTACAGTAACCATTCACATCCAGGCCTAAGACTTCCCTCACAGTCACAGCTTATGTCAGCAGATAAGATTGGACGGCATTATGTAACCAAGATAAGATATATAGGGCAGTTTCCGCTCCATCACTGGCATGCACTGGTCCCGCCTACAACCATCATGTAACAAAACAGGGCGCCTTTCCCGGGTATATATCCCCACACCTTCATATAGCGTCCTCCGTTCCGTACCTCGACTCACTATGACCTCCCAGCTCGCCCTTGCCTTCCTTGCCTGCTGGGTTTCCTGTGCCTCTGCGATCCCTTTCGGACCCATCGCCAGACCCGAGTATGCAGCGGCCCTTTTGGACATACCACTCGTTAGAACAGACTGGGCGCAACTGTGGAGCGGGCGCTTACTAAAAACCCAGTTCTCGATACATGAGGATGACGGCGACCCGCAACCACCTGGCTGGTACGACCCCAGAGCCAACGGCGGGAGGATGCTTGACGTGCGGTAAAGCTTTCCAAATCATTGAATTGCGCTTATTATATTATAGTTTACCACTAAACGTTATGGAGAGCCGTTGAATGTGATCATATCCGGACGCTCTGACCCCTTCATTCTCACCGAAGATGGACTGCATTCCTATGCCAAGTAAGCAATCTCCCAGATTGAAGGGGAGCCTCTCCAATCCGTCCACAGATCTCTAGGCTTCTCAGGAGAATGCCTCGGCCTACACTACGGTCATCTACACGAAGCTGACCTAGGTGATGGGGACAATCGCAAAACCGAGCAATTCCTCGCTCGACAACACTACTTCCCGATATGGGGTACTTGCTGGGAGAGTCTTGCAGGTGCGCCAACAAGTCGTGGTCTTAAAAAGAGACATTCAGCTAAAATACTATATGAAAAAGGCGGGCACCACTTCCGCGCATGGAAACAAAATGGGACTTTGGCCAACAGTGGAGCATGGTTCATCGGGTGCGTGTGCGGTCGCTTTCGCGCTTTCGACATTCTAAATTAATCACACGTGTAGGGCGTCAAAAGAACATGTAAGCACTTCATTTGACAGGGGTGGAGGTATTAATATTGCTACATAGGACTCCCGACGAAACCATCGCATAGTTCCTAACGGTTACAACCTCGGTATGATCTTGGTCCCACTCACTCTGTTAATACATCGCTCACTCCCGTGCAGGCCGCGATTACGTGGTAGAACGCGCTACTTCCGGTGGGAGTTGGAAGGGCAAGTACTGGAGAGCAGAAGTAGAGTGGCGCAGCGACCTCTTGGAGGCGGGGAGTGATGGTGAGTCTATCCTCGCAGTATTGCATAGGTTAGCTCACTGCATGTCGCATAGGTGTCAACCACGGTATTGAACAAGATGGGCGTGTGGCTGTTCTAACCGTCCATCGGATACTATGATTTCTTTAATCTTATACCGCTCGACGATGGGCGTAATTACGCCCACATTTGGAACCCTTTCATGACTTCATGTACCAGTAGCTAACTTATTCTCGTCGTCACTGATAGATATATCAGGGTATAAGCTACTTACAGACTATGTATATACCTGTGTGCTACTTTGGCTTCAGTATTATGTTAAGCTGCTACGCCAATGTCAATGACTAGCATCACTGTACATTGACTACCCAAAGTACCTACCATGTCATCATCCCGGCCTCAGAAGGACAGGCCCAAAATGAAATCAATGTTTGTGCGTGTTGAACTCCCAAGGTCAACTCCCAAAAAATTCAGAAATCACCATTACATATCAAAAGTTCAAAGCCCGTCGAATGCGTTCATAAACTCCAACATATACCCTTCCTTAATCATGGCAAAATCTCCCAAACAAAAGGCTCCCGCACCAACTGTGTCGGAACCTCAACCAGTATCTGCAACAAGCACAAAATCCAATAAGAACAAGGATAAAAGCAAAAACGAGAGAAAGAAGCTCGCTGCACCTGTAGCACCTCCACCGCCTGTCGAACACGAAGAAGATGACTCCGAGGACGAGGAGGGGGATGCAGACGTTCCAGAAGGAGAGGAAAATGATGTTAGCGACGAGGCAGACGAGGAGGAGGATAGTGAAGAGGAAGAAGACAGTGAAGATGAGGGTGTGGACCAGGAAGGCATGGAGAGGCTCATCAAACTCCTAGGCGAAGATGGGTTGGACGATTTCGATCGAGCGCAGCTGAGGAGTCTGGGTGGCGAAGACGAAGATGACGAGGGCGAGGACGAGGGCGAGGAAGATAGTGAAGTCGAAGGAGAGGGAGAGGACGAAGAGGTGTCGGACGAAGAGGAAGGTGAAGAAGAGAATGAAGAAATGGCCGATAGTGAAAAGGTTACCCAGAATGGCGAGGCTGCTGAAAGCGACGAAGACGAAGAAGAGGACGCGATCCCTCTTGACGAAGTCGAATCCATAGACGGGGACGCAGTCCCTCAACAAAAACTTGAAATTGACAATAAAGTGCGCAACGCTCTTCCTCTTCACTCGTCTGTCTCATGTTCACCTTTCCTTAACGCTCGCAATTCACAGGTCGCACTAGAGCGTATTCGCCAAACCATCCAACTCGACCCTTCACTACCCTGGACAGAAACCCTCACACTCACATATCCCGAAAAAATCGAGGTCGATGTAAACGACGATCTCAACCGCGAACTCGCATTGTACGTCATTTCCACATATCATACTTCTCTCACTCTCAACTACTGATCACTCTTATTTTCGTTACTAGCTACAAACAAGCCCTCCACAGCGCACAGGCCGCCCGCACACTCGCCGCCAAACACAACTTCCCTTTCACCCGCCCCTCCGACTATTTCGCCGAAATGGTCAAATCCGACGCCCATATGGAACGTATCCGCCAACGGTTGCTCAACGAAAGCGCAAGTATCAAGAAGAGCGAGGAGAAGAGAAAAGAAAGGGAGGGAAAGAAGTTTGGGAAGCAAGTACAGATTGAGAAGTTGAAGGAGAGAGAGAAATCAAAGAAAGAGATGGAGGACGGGTTAAAGAATTTGAAGCGGAGTACGTCTCAAACTTTTTTCTTCGTCATTTTGTGTCGGCTAATATCCTAATTTTTATGACACTACAGAACGGAAAGATATGTTGGATAATGCTCAGGAGAACGATGGCGAAGATTTCGACGTTGCAGTTGAAGATGCAATCTCCGACCGTCCTTCCAAGCGCAACAAATCCTCCGAAGGCAAACCTCGTATGTCTCGCAATGCACGTGACAAGAAATATGGTTTTGGTGGTGCCGGCCGGAGGTCGAAACAGAACACGAAAGAGTCTACAGATAATTTCGGGCCTGGCGCTGGGAGAGGGAAGAAAGGCAGGGGTGGTGCTGGTGGAAAGGGTGGAAAGAAACAGAGACCGGGCAAGTCGAGGCGGATGGCTGCGCGTAGCAAGTCATAGTATGCATATGTATTGGTTTCTTGGATCGTTATCTATAGGGACACTTTTCGAAGGTTGCCCGAAATTGTGTTTTTGGGCGGATGAGTGGAATGATATAGGGAGCTAATCGCAGGATCTTTGGGGGCCAAACAAACCTCGAATGCGGTAGCAAAAGCCAACTCGTTGCAGCTCACCGATCGCGGTCGAATATATCATCCTGGCATGACCCCTTGAAGAGTGGGGGACCAGAGTTGCGCCACATCGCTGGTGGTGGATGGAAGTTCGCTTCCTTCCATTCGCGAGACGTGTGATAGCATCGCACTGTGAGCACCCAAGTACATCCATCCCTGTGATCCCCCATGTTAGAGGCAGCGGGGTATATCCATTGTGTGGGATAGCTTAGAACTGCGCGTCGATAGAAGGGTGCGCGAACTTCTGGTCATGGAACACGTAGTCAATCGGAGCTTCCTCTGCGAGTCCAGTACTGCACGATAGATCACCCACCCTCCATTGCTAAATAGAGCGGAGCGACAGAAAGAGATGCGCAGTACAAGTCTGGTGGCAGGGCCTATGTAATGTATTTTGAGTACATGGTCCCTGGATCGTGGACATTTGACTTACTAGCCAGTGTATCCAGATCTCGCCCGAGTTAGAGGATCTCTGAACGCAAGTGGCTCGTAAGGTCTTTTAGAGATCTAAAGGTTGGGGAGGGCAATTTTCGTCGGGATAGGGTACAGGACCTGTGGGTGGAGGGAAAGGGCGACTGCCACGACTGCAAGCGCTAGGAGCGGGACGCGGAGCGAAGAGCGAATTGGAAGGATGTTAACCACCATGAATAGAAGTGCGAGTCGGACTAGGAGGGCAAAGAACTCTTGTGCGAGGAGCAGGGTACGAAACAGCAGGACAATTATCACCTGCGCGAGGAGGACCGGGAGGTAGAACAAGAGATCAGTTGCCGCCTGGGCGAGGTCGGGTGGGGGTTGAGGGAAATGGGGTAAAGGGACAATTGACGCCAGAGACAGGAGGCGCAGTGGGAACCGATCGCCGTGGCTGGGAGTAGGAGGTGGGAGGGGCAGAGAAGATTGCCCGTCCGAGCAAGGGGGTGATGGTGGTGAAAGATCACAGGGTCTGCATTCGCACTCCACGATTATCGAGCCCGGGTTCATGAGACACCTTGAATATAGTTAGATTCAAGTACGATGACAGAAAGTTGGGACCTACGTCGTTTTTATTGGACTTTGGTTGTGAAGTTGGCTGGCTGCTGCAAGCCCAGCGGAACCCAGGCAGAACACGCAAAGCTGAGCCCCGAAGCGCATTCGGGGATGAAGTGACAGCTCGCTGGACTGGGGAACTCTCACAAGGACCTTTTATAGCGTTCCGGGCGCCTTTTCCGCACGTATTGAGTGCCGGTGATGACGTACTCCATCAGCATTCATGTTCTTCAGGACGCTCATGACAGAAGCTGATTGGCTTGTCCATCAGCAGATACCACCACGAAATAAATTCCCATTGTCGCTCCTGACAGGCCTCAAGGCCTCAAGGCCCGAACACGTGCCTCTTCGTCGTTTCGAATTGTGGTCCCTCTTTTTGCACTCAGAACATCAAATGTAGGACCTCTAGCTTCAAGCCTATGACAACTCTCTACCTGAAAGCCGATGCATTGCTCCTCTAGGCCGATTCGTGCGACCAGAAACCTAGCTTAAGGTTAGGGTCATGTCTGCTGTATCTTTCGGTCTCTCTTAGATGTCTCTCGCGTATCTCTCGAATCTGGAGGAACAGCTGCACTCCGCTTTATTAAATGTACTGTCAGGAACTTTAATTCCCAGCCCCTAGTACATTGTGGAATGACGCGATGGTTACTCGTTACTCGTCGAGGAACCAACGCCAACCGAAGCCGCAGTCGAACATGCCATCTCAGACTGCTTTCTCGACGTAGCAACTCCTCCACAGACTGCAGTACTGAAAATATTCGCGCTCGTGCTACCGCACAAACCACAAGGAACTAGGCTCGCTTGTGTCTAGTAAAATCGTCACATGACTTGTCCTTGACACCGCAGGGGAAGTACAAGTAATGCCGGTGGAAGGATAATAGGAAACAAAGTCCAGACAAGGTGAGAGCGTATGTACATGCGTTTATTCACATATTTATTTTAATGGAACAAATTGTAAGTACTGAGGTTATGTTCTGTTCAGAAACGAGCGAATCGTACAGAGCTATTTACAGCATATTTCAAGAGGAACAAAGTCCGAGTCCGTAATGAGGAAACGATTCTCCAGTAGGAGATATACGAACTCAGCAATGATTGGATGCTACGGACAGCCAAACTCCTACGGCATATATCAGGCCGCCGTAATAGGCAAAATATACCCAGTAATTCCTTCGTCCTTGTACGTCGTCGTCTTGATGAGATTATCGCGCTCGGCCTTATCTGCGGTATAGAAGTGGTCTTTGTTCGTCTCGCTGTAGAGGCGATACAGGGGAACAGATCCACAAATCTGGGTCCGATACAAATATCCGATGCTTTCGGGGCCAGCGTGTGGGACACATCCTTGCGCTTTCGCCTTCTGGAACTCCCCTTCGTCGGCGGTGTAGAAGTGGTCGTAGAGGCCGCCAACGAAGAAGAGGCAACGGAACAATGGAACGGTACCGTCAGCGTGGTTGGGGAGAAGTTTGCCAGTAGGGGTTTCTTCCCGGTACCCGTTAGCGCCTGCATGAGGCGCCTCTGCCCCGTTTGTTAAGTAGAAGTGGTCCAACCATACAGGATTCCACATGCGGCGGAGTGGAACGGCCAGAGACGGGGACGTGCATTTGTCGTCTGGTTTCTAGAGAACAACCACATTCGTAAGCAGTGGGACTTGATATTATGATTGTTTAAGGCTTACCGGGTGATCACTGGGGCAGTGCTTGGGATAAACAGTAACCGTCTTAGTGACGACCGTCGTGTCGGGACATTCTTTGGTACAATGCTCGCACTCGGGGGGACAGGGGCGGCAATGACCGTCTGCACAAGGACATTTGGGTCCGGGGCATGGACAGTCGGGTCCGGGACACTTCCAGGGACAGCGCGGTCCAGGGCATGGGCAGTCGGATCCCGGGCACTTCCAAGGGCATTCCGGTCCAGGACACTTCCAGGGGCAGTCGGGTCCGGGACATGGGCATTCGGGCCCTGGACACTTCCACGGGCACTCGGGCCCAGGACATTTCCAGAGACAGTTGGGTCCGGGGCACTTGAACGGGCACTCAGGCCCCGGACACTTCCAAGGACAGTTGGGGCCGGGGCATGGGCAGCCGTGTCCTGGGCAATTCCAAGGGCACTCGGGCCCAGGGCATTTCCAGAGACAGTTGGGTCCAGGGCACTTGAACGGGCAGTCTTTTCCGGGACACACCCAAGGACAGTCGGGTCCGGGGCACGGACATTCGGGTCCTGGACACTTCCATGGACACTGGGGCCCAGGACACTTCCAGAGGCAGTGAGGTCCAGGGCACTTGAACGGGCAGTCGTGTCCGGGGCACTTCCAAGGACAGTTGGGTCCTGGGCACGGGCATTCGGGTCCTGGACATTGCCAGGGGCAGTTGGGGCCAGGGCATTTACAGTTAGGTCCAGGACAAGGGTTGCAGGGCGTGCACTCGCACTGCACGGACGTCGAGCCCGGCTCCATGAAACAGCTAATACACAGACATGAGCAACGCGATGTCGTTCTTAAAATTTGAAGACGTACTCCATCTTCACTGGGACCTTTTTAGAAGCTGGTACCCAAGGAACGAATTTCGCTCCCATTGGAACTTCATTGTGATATTCAGCTTGTTCGGCGGGAGCGGCGTTCGCTCCCGCTGGGGCCGTGCCATCGAAGGTGAAGGGAAGTTTATTAGCGGGAGCGTCGTTCACCCCCGCTGGAGCATTGCCATCGAAGGTGAAGGGGAGTTCATTGGCGACAGCTACTCCAACCGATCCCAGGCAAAACGCGAGTAGAGAATACTTGAGGCGCATCAAGAGTCAAGCTGTTGCTTGTTGGCGACAACAGCCACTCAAGCCGTCTTATAATACGTTTTTAGAGCGCCTCCCGACAATGGCGTTTCGTGTTAGATTGATCTGGTGAGAACAAATCTCACCTCATTGACATTTCTCCCCGGCACAGGCATAGCAGAATTCAAGGGCACGGAGCTTCGAATTGCTAGTATTACCGCTGTCAATTTACACATCAGTATTTCCTCTTCTTCCATTGATTACTATATATGGAGAACGCAACTACTTATTCCCTTGATCCTCTGGTGGCTTGAAGGGGTTAGGGTGACAGTAAGGTACCCTCTCAGTTACAGATCGGGGATAGATGTGAACTCGCCGTCCGACAGTTGGCTTGGATCTTCTTCGAGATTAAATCCGGATTGGAACACCATGTTACTCGAACATGCGGAACGGATTATTGTGGCAGAAACACTGAAGTCTCACCCCAGAATCATTAAAGGGGCTTGACATATGCATATAGAGAAGATACTTCATTGTATCGGAGAATAATCCTCTCCGAATGTATTCCCCGCCGTCCGGTCCCATCCAACCTATCCCTGGTACGGAGGCCGCGTGATAACATACGATGTAGTCATGAGGATTGGCTTCTGTTCATACCCTATACACTCAAAATCAGTCCGATTCACGGAATCCGGATACAATTTACGAACTGTCATGAGAGTAATGGTGGAGCAGCAGAAAATAAGAGGCACAAGATTATTCCCTGTTATTGATTTCTTTGACGTTATATATTTAACAACAAAAGGACGTTCTGATGAACTTGCGGGGGGACGTTGCCGATATCGAGTAATGGAATCATAACGCTCGTCGAATCCCAGAAAGTGACTTGTAGTTTGTTTCCATGCCGTGCTTTCATCAGTCAACTTCTATGTCAGAAATTCTGGGCTTTGTCCGGATTCCGCTGAAACTCCCAAGGACAACGTCCTCCGTGCCTTCAAAGATGCCAGACTTCGTGATGCCGATTGAATGCCTGTACAGTTTTAATACAAGTGGAGGTATTGCCGACCTACAACTGACTCAGTCTCTCAGCAATTTTGGTTAGCCCAGGGCGAGTTGATATTGATGATCATCTTGAATCACCAATCGCACTCAATAGGATTGTGAGCCACGCGCCTCCGTGCTCAACGTAAGGGTAACCATCTACATGCGGGGAATCCCTTGATGTCGAGAAGGCCTAGGGATCACCTGGGATCACCCGAGATGGGTTAGCTCTATTAAGCTGGGGCGTAACAGCCCCATATGGTAAATGTTCAAGATCGAGCTAATTGTTCCCATATGCGAGAGCCGCGGTATCATCGCGGTGTCCTTGATAGCATTGGTTCCCATGAAATATACGAGTCAAGAGCATTTCGAGAGTAGTTGAAGAGGCGGATAAGTCTGGTATGACTACTAATGTAGAAGACTTCCGGGGAATGCCTCCGCAAGAGGACACGAGTTCATTGTTGCCGGGTGGTTTTACACGGGGACTATTAGGTCTTGGTACTAATCCTATACACGACTCATTTATTCCAGCTTCGAGGGGAACGAATTTCTATGTACAAGACTGGTGCTGCTGTCCGCTATGCGCAAAAGGATAAAAAGAAGGTATCTTAGATGTGAGTTAGAGGTCGTGTTGCGTTGGAGGTCGTACCAAAGCATGCGGAGTGGTTTGTATGGTCTTAAATTACTTGTGAACACAGTTGCACTGCATCGGGGGCGAGTTGGGGTCCATAGGGCAACTACGAATTTGATTTGGGGTCAATGCATCAGTACCATAGCTCAACCATGGGAGGGCAATAGACATACACCACTTGCTTCTGAATTCTGGCGTCAGAGGAGCCTTTGGCGACTGAGGCCATCATCAAAGAGAGGGCAACGAGGGCGAACTTGAACTGCATGTCAATAAAGTTGGTCGTTTACTAAAAACTTGATCTCAGGAGATTTATAAACAGTGAATCAGCGCCTCCGTCACCAGGATAACGCAAAGTGCGCAGGCGTAATTCAGATGCATAAGCATCCATCCCGTACGGGTAAGCGATGGTTCGGACTCACATACCCTGAATTGGCTGTCTGCCAAACAGTTTGAATGGAAAGCACAAACTTCGAAGTGTCACTGCCAATCGTAGATATCATCTATGAGGAAGATCCGGATGAAAAAAGTTCCCAGAGGGTACCATGGATTTCGCTATACAACTACCACAAAATACAATCCATGGTACCCTCCGCGGGACTTTTTTCAACCCGACCTGTCCGACGCGCCGGCTTCATTCTTATCCTGAGAACATGTCGGACGGATTGTGCTACAAATGATATAATGGCCGCGCTTCTTCTGCGGAGCGTACCGAGAATTTGAACGGGCACCTCGTAATCCTGGCTGGGCACCTGGATCTTTGGAGGAGCTCGGATTTCGGGGCACGATCACGCGGCGTCAACAGTCGGATTGAACTATTTGCCGTTTCAAACACTGAGTCGGAACAGCATGTAACCCCCGGCCATCACGTCAACTTTCTAGTCCTCGAAACCATATGCTCGGAATCAAAAGATCTACTGTCAGTGTGGGTCACCGGAAATATGAAAATGACGGATAACTTGCTAAAAACGCTCCACATGAGAGTTCCAGTGTAGACATCTCCAGAGAATTAAAATATGAACTTACCAAATCACTCGTAACCTGCTTATCTTGCCTGATGAAAGACTATCTACGTGTTAGTATCTGTGACGTGATGAACGACCACGGAAAACAACAATTGAGGCGGTTCGCAAGCTGTGTGATTAGATGTAATAGTCGAAACAGGGGGTTAGAAATGCTCACCGCGCCCACCATCCCAGAAGTTATGTACAACTTGGGCACCCCTGTATGTTATTCTCGGCATTGAGGAATCATTAATCAGGAGTGTCAAATGCATCTCGTCGGGGTTAATGCAGACAGAAGCAGATAAAACGGAACTCCTCATAGAAATCCCCGGAATGCTGTGCAGTTCCCTTATTCTCTCCGTCCAGAAATGAATAATGAGAATAGCAAGGAAGACACTCCTTGACCCTGGACCTAAGTCCACGGAAAATATTCAATCCTCCTCACGTCAACTCAATTGTTCTGGTAAAGTCACACGTTGAACTGCCATCAGTGGCGTACTTATGAACCTAACGGGAGACAGGATGATTGGTTCAATGTCAGTTACAAAGATAAATGGCACATCAGAGATTTGTCCGACCAAAGCCAGCCACTGGGAAGATTTCTGGCCCGCCACTGCGCCCCACAGCCTATTTGTAAATCAAGCCCGCAGAAACAGACCAAGATGGAAGTGGTCGTGTACTTTGTGCGCACAGATATACGAAAAAATGCGATAGAACGTGGACGCGCTCGGCATCAGCTGAGGGTAGCGCGTTCCTAACTGGGATAGGGTTTACACCGCGAACGGCAAGCTCGCGTGACTGTCACCACCCTCGGTGCGACTTATTAATCTTCGGATTGTTATACCCGCGTGAAAATTCTCGTAGGTTGGTCGAAGTCCCAGTTATACATAAAAGAGTGAAGTATATTAAAACCGTATATAGTATATCAAAGAGCTTACAACTCGAAGCCTAAGTTTGTGTCCGGTAATCCCTTGTTGGGATCTGACTACTAGTAGTGTCAACTACCCATCCGTTACTCCCTACAATTCCCCGTGCGTGGAAAGATATACCCAGTAATTCCTTCGTCCTCGTACACACCCAAGTGGATGAGGCTACTACGTTCATCTAGGTCACTGGTGTAAAAGTGGTCCTTCCGTTGTGGACTATACAGGCGATACAGGGCGATAGTCCCGTAATGGTGGGTCGGATATAAATATCCTATGCTTCCTGACCCAGGATATTCAACGCATCCCCTGGCTTGCGCATTCCGGAACTCTGCTTCGTCGGCAGTGTAGAAATGGTCGTATTTATTATCCACGGTCCAGTAGCAACGCCACAACGGAACAGTTCCCGCAACTTGGTTCAGGAAAATACGACCGGGAGAGGTCTCCTCCGTATACCTCATTTGAGCGTCCGAATAGGTCACTTCTCGACTATCCGTCGTGTAGAAATGATCCTGCCAAACAGGATTCCAAATTCGGCGCAGCGGGACAGCTGTGGAAGGTTGCATGCAGATCTGGGGAGCGCGCCGTTTTGAGCGGTCGCCCTCGGCGCCGTGATTGCTGGGGACTTACTGGCGCATCGGTGTGCCTTGGATAAACGGTAACCGTTGTAGTGGCGGTTACAGTGACTGGCCTAGCCTCTTGACAGTTTGGAGCAGCTGTTGGACAGTTGGACGAAGCGCATCTGGGGCCGGGGCCGACCGGATAGGGAGGTGTAGCCTTAGACCTACACGATGTGCACTCGTTGTGCACAACCGGTGGGTTCGGTTCTATATACCAACTGAACGTGCATAATTAATATAACATTCTCCAGATGAAAATCAAGACATACTTCATAGTCAGTGAGAATTTACCATCAGGCCCTATGGGGACATGATGATAGTGGGCGGTAGCCACGCCAAATGAAGTCAAACAAAAGAAGAATAGAGGATAATTAGTGCGCATCGAGGTGTGAAGCCGTTCGTAACGTGGGCTATGCGTCGGAATGTTTGCTCGAGCCTTCTTTTATATGTATTTCCAAATTTTCCCTCATAGGTTGAGTATATGCCGGCAATATCTGATTGGAGGGGCGGGAAGTCTTGATGTACTTATTTTATCAGGGTATGATTCTCATCGACAAGAGTTTCCAATACAATCCAGTTGTCAATCCCACGTCATGCATTTCTGATATCTGGACGCATAGATCTGGGAACAATCTTCCCTGTTTCCAAAGGCCGCCCGAAAAACTAAAGGTCGGTTTATCCCCATTCAGGGAATAATACTGTCTTAGGTCACACCGGTCTAGACTCTAGGGATCACAACTTCCAACCAGGTTGTTTCGGAACGGATATTTCTTCAGATTGTGGAGCGGCGGCCTCCTTGGAAGAGGCGTTGACAATAACCAATACGCGCCCACCGTGTCGAAGTCAGACATTCTAACAGAAAACTCATCCCTTCTTGAACGTCTGGCGGCGGATGTCTTCGTACGCCATTCATCTGGACTTCTCATACCACAAACACTGTATATTTGGCGGGGGTGGGTATAAGGTGGGAGTGAGGAGAGTAAAGCTAGTTGAAGTGGATTCCGCGTTTTGTACTTATGAGGCAGCGGGCTGTTCACTGTAAATAACAGGACTATTGTCTTCTCTGATGGCGGGGGATGTGAGTTTCCGCAGCGACGTTTGTAATTGCTAGAAAGAGTGTTCGTCAATTCGGTGACGATCGCATTCCGGTTGAACATTCCTCTCAAGGATCGAGCTTACGTAGCCCTCCCGCCTGAGAAACACGAGTCCTTCGTTTCTGAGTGTACCCCGTATAAGAATTCGCTACCAGCGCCAAATCGAGGCAGGAAGCTGGCCACTTGGAGGTCATGCAAATCGCATTTGAACACTGGGTCTAGATTTGAGTTTTCGCTGTTGTTAACAATTTCAAGCTGGCATACTCTCCCAGGAGCTGGGAATGATCAAGGCGGAAGATCAAAAAGGATGTTACGTGGTCCATCTGACCTGGTGCAAATACCTTGTATCAATGGCCCTCCTCCTTTAGAAGGAAGGATAACAGAAGGCAAAGTCTGGACATTGGAGGACAAAGTGATGTCCATTTCCTGCGGCGGACCTCGTTTTGGGTACGGTCGTAGTAGGCTTAGGTGGTTTTGGGGAACTGTTGTAAATTCAGATCATGAAGAGAGGGATGACCCGCTACGTTGCATCGGACAACAAGGACGTGAATAACCAGCCGTCCTGTCACAGGACGTGACAGACGCGTCTGTGCCAGTTGGAGCAGCGCTTGTTTCCGGCAATTGGAGAATCGAGTCACCTTCAACCACAATATGCTGGCAAATCGCGTCTCTAACTATGTTGACAAAGAAGAACACGGAGGTGCTGAACTCACATTCAGGGACCCACAAGGATGATCGAAGGCCAACAAGGGTCGCAACAGGACAAGGTATACTAAGTTCTAATCAAGTCAACAAAACAAGCCACTATCGCCACATCAACTGGGCAAAATATACCCAGTAATACCCTCGTAATGGTATCCAAGGGAGTGAACAGCGTGATCCCTCTCCGCAGCGGAGGTGGTGTAGAAGTGGTCATGGATCTGATCATTAACCAGCCTGTAGAACGGAATCGCACCGCACTTTTGGACCGGATACAAATAACCAGCAACGTTCTCTTGATGGTATCCAAGCTTCCCAACGGCAACGCTCAAATCAGGCTTGGATGAAGTGTAGAAGTGGTCGTGCCAGTTGTCATTGACCGCCCGGAAGAGCGGGACCGTTCCAGGAACTTGTTTGGGGAAGATGAGTCCGGGGGGACCTTCACGGCTGTATCCCAATGCAACCGCATTTTTCATGTCTTGGGCTCCAGTCGTGTAGAAGTGGTCTGTCCAGGCGGCATTGTATGCGCGCATGAGCTGGACTGCGGCTGAGCGAGGGGCACAAGGATCGGCGGGCTAGGGTGGAAAATATGAGTGAGGATGCTGGTTTTATCTAGCTCGGGGCCAGACCTACTGGAGGAGGGTGGTGTGTTGGCTTTGGTGGAGGGGGTGCCGGTTTTGGTGTGGCATGAGTAGGCTTTGGAGGAGGGGATGCATGTTTCGAGGTCACATGGCTCGGCTTTGGTGGAGGAGGTGCAGGCTTTGAGGTGGCCTGTGTAGGCCTTGGTGTAACAGTCACTGTCTTTGTAACCATGACACAAGTGCTAGGTCCAATGACACTGGAGATATGGGATCCTTCAGGAGCTTGCGATGAGGCAGGATTGACAGAGGAATGAGGTCCCAGCTGACTGGTGGTGGAGGGTTGAGACGTTGTCCTGGAATATGCCCCTTTGTGAGGATATGCTGAAGACTGGGGCCCTGCCTGGGTATTTCCAGGAGATTGAGGGCCAGTGCCAACACTCGTTCTAGAGGGTTCAGGTCCCGCCTCGGTGGTGGAAATGTGCGTTCCTGTCCCAGGGGTGCCAGGAGATTGAGGTCCAGTCTGGGTGGTGGAACAAGGGACGGGTTGAGTAGCACCAGCTCCCTGAGAGGAGGTGGAATGGCCCGGTGCTACCTCAGTGGTGTCAGGTTCACCGTAATTGTACGAGTGAGTAGCAGGAATGACGGTGGCGGTCGCGACTGAGGCCAAATAGAATGCGACAAGGGAGACGTTGAAGCGCATGCTGAATGAAACTGCTGGTGCTGAGTAGATCCTCGATCGAGCTGGTTATATATTCCAGACTTGCCTTCATTTGTTCTCAAATCTGGCGCGACCTATCAAGTCTTTGAATATGCTCCATCGGTATCCATGTCCTTCGGAAGTACTATCATCACTCACTGTCGAACTTGTGAACAGGAAATTTCGGGCAACACGAGAGCTGGAGCACTCATCGGTTGATTGAGCATAGATCATAGGTCAAGACCATCGACTACTTGAGGGCATGAGTTGCAAGTTAACGTGGTGCATCTAGCAATTGATTTTGTTCGACATCCTTTGCTGGTGCTGCCAGCTGAGCTCCCACGGGGTCCGAAGTGAAGTTAGCCAACGGGTATCGTAGCAAACAGTTTGGCACTCACTTGTGGGTGATCCTAACGGACAAGTGGGAATGTGGTGGGCACCAGGACATATTAAATCAATGATAGAGTAGCGAGAGTCGGGCCAACACTTGCCGTCTGTTACAATTTTATTTTTGAATCAACCCGTATGTCAGATTGTAAATCCATTGCAACGCTTTGAAGTGATTATGCTAAATTCAAGGTTCGTTAGATTTGATAGTATTGAGTAAACAGATCCGACATCGGGGAGACTGTCAGAATGAGTTGGAATCATTGGAACCACGGAGATGCCAGGTGGTAGGAGACGAGTGAGACGAATGATTGTACATGTTCGATTGTGTTCTGTGTACAGCTACGGTGAGTAATGAGAACTATATCTATCATTTAATGCTGGAAGGCTGGAAGGCTGACAAGTACAGTGACCTGAGAGTGCCGGTCTCACCACGGGTCACTACCTTGGTAAGGGAACTACTTCTTTCCAGTGTTAGTTCACAACACAAATGGGATACTCCTGACTCAACAGTTTCACCCCTGAAAGACATCCCTGAAAGCTTGTTTTCAGAGGCCCGAGCATTGGCAAGATAAGTTTGATGAAATTTGATCCATTGATGGCGGGGAAAACCAGCGGCGGCCTGGCTACATGTGACCATACGTGGCTTGAGCCGGATCTTGAGCCCTCATTTCCACTCAACACAATCCTCTCCCAACTATCTGAAGATATACTAAGCCATAACCATCGCGCTGAACGTTACAAGATCCTATCAATTAGATTCTCGTGTACGAAGAATTCAACAGCTGGGGCAGTGTAGACCGCAATAGCCTGGCACCACGCTCGAAAGGTCCTTCAAGGCAAAGTGCCGATTCCCACAGTTTCCGGCCTAACTCTGCTACGTCTCTGGGCGCATTTCACACCTATTACCGCAGAGCCTGAATATTTTCGGCTTGTCGACAAGTCGGTGTCTGTGTGTTCTATTTTTGGTGTCCCCGGTCGAAGTGTTCATGTCATTGATCAGGTTTCGGGCTCAAAATAGGTCTTTTGCACTCAAGGGCGTCTGCCATAGCCTCAACAAGTGGCATTGAAGCTTCCATCCGCCAACGCACCATGGCTGCGATCATCGCCCGGTTTTCGAATCTCGTGAATTTGCCACCGATTGTGACGGCCTTCGGACAGGGTGTACTTTACTTGATCCAAAACTCATACGCTCACGACCCCACCGCCTCAACTCAGCCTTCCACCCGACAGCCTAAATCCGTCACTTCTGCCGAAAATTACTCAGCAAGATTTGACACAAAACTATGGTCTCCAGGTGTTGGCGGTTCCCGATGGTGTGATGGTGATACGCCCGCCTTTCCGAGGAGCATGGACACCGAACTTTCTTGGAAAGCACGTTCCGGCCCAGCACTCAGGTCACGCCGTCAAAGGAAGCCGTGGGAATGCTGTCATGGAACACATAGGACACTCCGAATCCAGGAGTAGACGCCTAGACATGATCCACCACCCGTTTGTTGATGCCGTTTGGCATGAGCTTTTATCCAATTCACTTTCGATACCAAGTGACTTCACTATTCATTTTAGGGACGGCAACTAGCAGACAGGGGGCTGGGAGGTGAGTTAAATCCTCCAGAGTTGGTGAAATGATATCCACCTCCTAACCCAGGGTGCGAAAACTTCCCGCTCTCAGCTTGTTTCACCCCAGCATGTAGTATGGGAATCGCATCGTCACTCTCAGCAAAAAAGCACATGCAAACAGACCACCATAATTCATATATTTGACATGTACAAAATAGAACCCCCGGTTACAATACAGCGCGACAATCGGTATGAAACTTGTGGAAATTCAAACTTCAAACAGGCAAGATGTACCCTGCGATTCCTTCGTCTGCATATCCCAACCTGTTAACCGCATTGTCACGTTCAGCAGCACCGCTGGTGTAGAAGTGATCTGTAATCTGCGGGTTGTACGCGCGATAGAGCGGGATGGCACCACACTTGGCTTCAGGGTACACATAACCTGCAATTCCTTCTCGGCTATAGCCCAAATTTTGAACAGCGTTGTTCATCTCTTGCTCATTGGTGGTGTAGAAATGGTCGAAAATTTGGGGCTGGTAACCACGGTACAATGGGACAGTGTCCCTTACTTGAGTGGGGAAAACGCGGCCAGGAGGGCCTTCACGTTGGTAGCTCAGTGCATTGACAGCATTATCCATCTCTTGAGCATTGGTGGTGTAGAAATGGTCGGTGATGGTCGGATTATAGGCGCGAAGCAACGGGACTGCCTGTGAGCGAGGCGCACAAGCGGGAACGGGCTAGATACACCAATGTCATGGTCAGTACGTTGTACTCTGGTCGATGATACAGTCGTCTGGGACTAACTGGCTTAGGGTGCACAGGATAGTGGTGATATTTTCCATCATCTATTTCCTTGGCACCCTGAGGAATAGCTAGGATAACAGATGCGAAGGAGAGGGCAATGAGAGAAGTAATGAATCGCATGACTGGTAAGGCTGTTGAAGCTCACCGTCGCCACTCTCCAATGTTTATATACTCTGAGTATTGCCGACTTTGGGAAATACGAAAGCGGAATGGGCGAATTTCTGACATGGTGTGGTGACGCTAAGTACGTTAAACCAGCCTACGTGTCCTCCGGAGAGCTGTACAAGAGATGTCGTCGGGCCAGGCAAAGATCGTGACGGCTTCTAGGTATTTCAGTTTACCCCATAAGAAATGGGCGGCAAGGGGCGTTAAGGGCCCTTACATTTCAATTTCATCAACAAAGGTGGTGAACGGCGGAGACAAGTACAGCGGTTTTCTTGGTCCGCAGTGAGTCAACGGAACTCATGTCTAGCACATCCTATTGCCACGAATAACAAAGCTGCAAGCAAGATTGTAAGACCTGTTAATTTCAGGTGATAAAAATAGACATATAATGGACGTGTCGTGTCGATCTCATCTTCCTCCTAGCCTCTGGGTTGCTCAAGTCAACAGCGAGCAGTCTTGACTCTTGAGTCTCGGCTTGGCGCCTCGTGGTGCACCTACTGACGCCAACACTCCCAAGCTCTGACGGCTAGCTTAATTCTTGGGGATCGCCATCATCAGGCTTCTAGTGAACATCCAGATTCAAAGGGTCGGAGGAAGTATTCCAGCCAGGTTTTTCTCCTTTTGTGACATTCTTTTTACAAATCAAGATAGACGCAAAAATACACGCTCCAACCGTTTCTACTCGTGACATCTTATTACGGCAAGACGTACCCTGCAACTCCTTCATATGAATATCCCAAATTTCGAACGGCATTGTCCCGTTCGGCAGCGTTGGTAGTATAGAAGTGGTCCGTTGCACCCCCGCTGTACATGCGATAGAGCGGGACAGCTCCGCATTGCGGTGAGCTGTACACATAGCCAGCAACACCCTCATCGCTGTAGCCTAAATTGTTGATAGCGTTCCGGGATTCGGGATAGGATGTCGTGTAGAAATGGTCTTTGATCCCGCCATTCCAAGTGCGATAGGGAGGCACTGCGCCGCTAGCAGGGCTGGGAAAAATAAACCAAGTATTGCCTTCGAAGCTGTATCCCAAGTGCTGGACGGCATTGTTCATCTCTGCTGTATTGGTTGTGTAAAAGTGGTCCGTGCTGCCCGAATTCCATGCGCGCCAGAACGGAGTGGCACTAGAGCGAGACGCACAAGATGCTGGGACCTAAGGAAATATGCAATTCACCAATGGTGCGGGAAACTGGCTGTACCGCATAGGTGGGTGCGACGAACACCGCACAGAGAGAAACAAAGGGAAGAAGACGCATGATTCTGAAGTGACCAGGGTTGAGTTCAACGTTGGAACTTTAGGGATGTACAGATGCATATATATATTCCAACGCTAAGTGCGCGGACTTGGAGGTTGTTACGAGAGTAGAGACGTCGAAAAGCATATAGAAATCAATCTAGTAGACTCAAGATATGTCGGGCTGGCCAATCGGAGCAAATATTTGATATGGGTCTCCGCATAAGTCCATCATGACAGATGAGTTCCTGGCCTGGAACGCCGTCCTGCGCGTATATTGGGCGCCGCCGCTGGCGAATATCGCTCAAGAAGTGTCGGAACATGTTAACAAGAGAGCAAACACCACAAATCGCAAAAGAGTCCGAGAAAAAACTACTGTCGTAATGGTAGACTACCTGATGAATAAACTACCTATTGGTCCGTTAGGTAAAGTTACCCTCCAATGCATTCGTAGTGATACCCTGCAATTCCTGCGTAATGATACCCTGCAGCTAGTGGGGGCGGAAGAGGCAAAGGAGAAGGCAGAGGAGGGGTACCTACCGGCTCAAACATCACAGTGGCTGCAGACGTAGCGCAATCCCCTTCCTCATCAGGAGTGCCGGTGCCATGAGGAACACTGGGAGCCTGGTATCCTCCAACAGAGGAGTTAGTGGATTGGGGTCCTCTATGACGGGTACCAGAAGACTGAGGTCCTGGGTGGACAGTCCCAGATGGATGAGGCTCCACTTGAGCGTTAGTACTGGGACAACTAGCCTCAGGAGTGTCAGATCCCGCATAGTATGGGTTACTGCCGGGTACGGTAGTGGCTACCGTAACTGATGCCAAATAGAGAGAGGCCAGAGAAAGCTTGAAGTCCATGCTAGACGGGGTTGTGAGCAAGAAGTTACTGTCCAGCTCAGGTTAAATACTCACGGGAACAGAGCATCCGGTATGGTGTAGAACGTGGAGCAATTCTTGTAATTTTTGTTTCTGCTTCTGCTTCATCAGCTTCCATGTGCTTCGAAAACAAAAGGCGGTGTATCACCATCACTTCAACGGTTGGAGGTTTTGGGGGACACCTTGATCATAACGCTCTTCCAGCAAATCTTCTGAGCAATAAGACTAATCCCAATTCGACGAAAGTGATGATGAATCTACGTTGAACGAAAATCCGGTTTCGTAGAGTGTGGTTGCGAACGCATGAACCCTTGGTTCGAGTAAATGTACACCTTGTCTGAAGCCCATAACAGTCAGCAGCAAGCTCACGAGACGACAAAGAGCAAGGGATAATCACAATTATGGTATGTCATCACCACTCTCAGTGCTAACTTCGGGACTACGGCAGGTGCCATTGAGCAGATTTGTGAGCCGGAATGTGTATTTTGGGACCCATTAATGATATGCACTATGCCACCCAGGAAGGTATATATATATTCTAGAGAACTCACAGATACCAACGTGTCGAAGGTCCGAGGATATTTCAAGGCTCAGGGAGGATAAAGACAGAGAATGCCAGGAGACACTGCGGGAATGGTCCAAAAAATACAGGAATTGATACCTTGAAGATCTTTCAGTTGTGGTGTTGGGTTGATACGAAGTTTGTGCTACTTCAAATGTGAAGTTCACTGTGCACCAAAGTGATTATAGGTTGGATCTAGCACCTTTCGATACGACACCCACATTTCAACAGCGCTTTAGGTGTAGAAGATGAGTAGAAAGGGCGGAAATAATGAAAGTCAGATTAGTTCATCAGAGCCAATTGGCAAGGAGGCTTGTAAATGCAGCTAGTGTGTGCACAGAAATATGTTCAGTCGCTGGTACACCCTCATATGATTTGACGCATAACTTCGTCACGGTCCGATCTAAGTATACCCGCACAGCCACACAACCTGCCCATCCACTCAATACCAGCCCTCTCAAAAGTTATCTGAAGGCAAATGTTTCCAGTACATGATCCTACTAGCTTCCTGACTAGTTCGATCCGAAACTTTGGACTTCACATGTCACTGGCAAAACTTGGCATTTGGCCAATCAGCGCTGTAGCTATAACTTTGCAGTTGAGCTTGGCATAACAGATGAGGTCCTGGCCTGGGATGCCGTCCTGCGCGCATATTGGGCGCCGCCGCTGGCGAATTCCACTCAAGAAGTGTCAGGACATGTCAATAAGAGAGTAAAACACTATAAATCGCATGAGTCCGAGAAAATAACTACTATCCATAACGGCAGACTACCTGACGGATAAGCTACCTATTGGTCAGTTAGGTAAAATATACCCAGCAATGCCTTCGTAATGATACCCTGCAGCAGCAGCAGCATCCCTTTCTGCGGGGGAAGATGTATAGAAATGGTCGCATACCTGGTCATTGACCAAACGGAAGAGTGGAATAGCTCCACACTGAGGAACGGGGTACAAGAAGCCCGCATTGTTCTCCTGGCGATATCCAAGCTGTCCCACAGCAACAGCCAGGTCGGGCGGAGAGGCAGTGTAGAAGTGGTCATGCCATTGGTCGTTGACAGCGCGGAAGAAGGGGGTCGACCCTGGGGCTTGATTGGCAAAGACAAGACCGGGAGAACCTTCAGGGCTGTATCCCAATGCAATGGCGTTGTTCATGTCTTGAGCACCGGGGTGTAAAAGTGATCAGTCCATGCGGCATTGTATGCACGCAGCAAAGGAACTGCCTGTGCACGAGCCTGCGCACATGGATCTGGCTAGAAAGTGTGGCGAATGAATAGGTCGATCTTCTCAGTACGGGTTATCAAAACTCGCTGGTGGTGGTGGTGGTGGAGGAGGAGGAGGAGGAGGAGGCGGTGGTGGTGGTGGTGGTGGAGGAGGAGGAGGAGGCGGTGGTGGTGGTGGTGGTTGCGGAGAAGGCGGAGGAGGGGTGGCCACCGACTTAGTGGTTGTTTCTGGCTCAGTCGGTCCCGGCTCAAATGTTACAGTGACTGTAGCCGTAGCATAAGCCCCTTCCCCGCCGGAGGTGCCAGTGCCATGAGGAACACCCGAAGGCTGGTGTCCTCCTCCAACAGAGGAACCAGTGGATTGAGATCCTCCATGAGAGGCACCAGAAGACTGAGGTCCTGGGTGGACAGTCCCAGACGAGTGAGGCTCCGCTTGAGTAATAGTACTAGTAGAACTGGCCCCAGAAGTGCCATATCCACAGTAGTAAGGGTTACTGTTGGGCACAGCAGTGGCTACCGCAACGGACGCCAAGTAGAGAGAAACGAGGAAAAGCTTGAAACGCATGCTGGACTGGGTTGTGAGTGAGAGCTTACTGTCCAGCTCATGTTAAATACTCAAAGAACCAGAGCATCCTGTATGTCGCAGAACAGGAAGCAATTCCTGCAAGTTCCATTTCTGTTTCTGCTTCATCGGTGTCCATGTGCTTCGGAAACAAAAAGATAATGTATCACCATCACTTCAACAACAGTTAGTGGTTTTCGGGAGCGCCTTGCGATCGTAATGGTCTTCCCGCAAATCCTGCTTAGAAATGACACTGATCCCAATTTGACGAAGGTGATGGTGAATCCAGGTTGAATGAACCAAAATTTGGATTTGTACAGCGTAGTCGTGAACGCGTAGACCAAGAGTCCACGTAAGCGTACACCTTGTCCGAAGGCCGTAATAATTAGCAACAAGTTCACGAGACGTCGAAGACCGAGGGATAATTGCGATTTTGTTGTGTCCGTGAATGGGGGTTTCATCGCTCTTGGCGCTAACTTCGGGAGTATGCAAGCGCCGTCAAGCAGATCCGTGAGCTGAAACACGTATTTTGGGACCCGTCAACGACATGAACTACGCCAGGCGGGAGACATATATATAGAAAACTCACGAATACCGATTCGAGAATCCAAGGATATTTCCAGGCTCGGGGGAGGATAAAGACGAAGAGCGCCGGGGGACACCGCGGGAATGGTTCGGAAAGTATGGGAATTGACGCCTTGAAGATCTTTCAATTGTGGTGCTGGGTTGATAGAGTCCATGCCACTCCACCGCGAACTTCGCGGCGCGAAATGATCCTAGGCGGGATCTAGCACCTTTCGGCACGGCACCCACATTTCAACGGGCGCTTAGACATAGAGAGATGGGTAGAAAGGGCGAAAATGATAAAGGTCAGACAAGTTCATCAAGGGAAGTTGGCAAGGCGTCGCAGCCGGTACGCACAAAAATGCGCCCAGGGCCACTGGCGCACCGTCATACACGTAACTTAGTCACGCATACCCGCACAGCCGCACAACTTCATTTTCTCCAACCCGAGCACCGTAACCTTAACTCTCCTGGACTCGGAATCATACTACGGTATAGGCAGCCACCTTACCGGAATTCAGAATTGCTAATCAACAAGTCGCATTACTGCGCCAAGGGAATTTTCGCGGACCATGTGTGTCGGATAATATAACGTGCGCAACCAGCGCCATCGCCGAGATACCTCTTCCCCTTAGTCGATCTTGTCCTTCCCTCTCAAGATCTTACCGCCTTCGGAGTGGCCTGTTCCCGTGATTCTTAACAGGCTTTGTTGGGTTCCTCACGGTCTGCCTGCTCTCGTCGACCTGATACTCGTCTCCTTCCTCAGTGCCAAGCTTTTTCGAAGGGAGTGCATTCGTCTCTGCTCAACCGTCGTTGTTATCTCACTTCAAATTCCCAATACTCACAGGTCGGAGGAAGTACTTGAACAACCATTTCTCAGATTTTCTCCCTACTTGAAACACTTTCTTTACTACTTCAAAACGTTACGGATACAAGTACATATGTTAATCATCCTGAACTGTGACCCTCTTACGGCGGCAAGACGTACCCCGTAATTCCCTCGCCTACATATCCAAACCTCTGAATAGCAGCGTCTCGCTCAGCAGCGCTTACGGTATAGAAGTGGTCGATCACTCTCGCGTTGTACAAGCGATAGAGTGGGATAGCCCCGCATTGCTGCTTCGGGAACACATAACCCTCGATTCTTTCACCGACGTAGCCAAATCTTTCGATGGCAGTTCTGAATTCAGATTCAGACGTGGTGTAGAAATGGTCGTTGGATGGACCGTGCCAAGCGCGGTAGAGGGCTACCGTTCCGGTGATCTGCGTGGGGAAAATAAGGCCGGTGTAGCCCTCCAAGTCGTACCCAAAGGTTCTGATGGCTCTGGTCATCTCGGTGGTGTTGGTCGTGTAGAAGTGATCCGTGACTGCTCCGTTCCATGCACGCCAGAACGGAACGGCACGGTCACGTCCTGCAGCACAAGCGGATTGCTTTTAAAACAACAAACATTAATGTCAGTCCACCAGCCCAGGGCTATGGGAAATTTAGACGTACCGCGTCGATGGGTGCAACGAAAGCTGCACAGAGGGCAACGAGAGAGAGAAGACGCATATTTTTGAATCTCCGTTTCGTAGTTGGATGTCGAACGCTGGGACTTGTTCGTAACTTGAGCAGTGCGCCTTCATATATACTCCTACGCTGAGCGTTTAACAGTCATTGGTGCAGGCGGCCAGAAGCAAGAATGTCAGAAATGCTGTTGAAGTCACTCCAATAAACTCAGCGTATGTCGGACTAATCAGCTTAGACGATTATTCGAAATGAACCTCTACACTAGCTCACCATGATAGATGACTTCAAACGCCATCCCGCGCCTACACTGGGCGTTACCCTGGCTTAATTTCCTGTCAAGGAGTATCAGGACAATAAGATTTTGACAGAAGAACGAAAATTACAACGTACAAGAAAACCAGGACTAATATTGACATTCATAAACATGGACCACCTGACGAGTTAGTATGATTTTAGTCATTAGTCGTGCACCTAAAATGAAGGAAAACTTCACCGGGGGATGTGGTGTGATTAGTAGCTTCGGCCCAATGGCCACTGCTGGGCAACACGTATATCATGAGCGATTTAGATTCTTATGACGAGGAAATTGTTAATTATATGTGTGATTCTCACAACGCACGATTGTCCCGCCAGACTTCAGTAGTGAGAGCAAAGGCCAAGGCATAATGCACATTCCTCATCTAGCCCCTTATCGGTATCACCAGTGGATTGTTTCGGGGCAGCCCCAACCCAACGGAGGATGGTGGGTTTTATGATAGACAAGCAACGCCTCTGACGGTGTCAAAATTGATTTCTTCTAGCGGTCAGTGGATGCTTAGTCGCAAGTATTTAGTGGCGTTATGTCTACAATGTCCACTTGTTTCAATTCCGATTAGAGCATGTGACATCAAATGTACCGCAATTATTGAATATCGGCGTCTCGATGCTGGGGCGCCCAATTCAAATAAGTGCATTTACTATGTATTCTAGTACCTCCAGCCACCGCCACCACCGAAATTCTGCCCCTAGTCGATCTTGCCCTTTTTCCTCAACTGCTCTTCGTCCTCTTTTTGCAACTCGGCGTCAACCATCGCACCTCTGGATGGCTTATTCCCATGATCCGTAGCCGGTTTCAATGGATCCTTCACAGTCCGCGTGTTCTCCTCGATCTGGAGCTCGCGTTTCTCTTCAGAACTTAGCTTGTTCGCAATAGTGCGCTGGTCTCTGTTTATTCGTTATCGTTAGTTTCCACTTTTCGAAAGTGATTGTTTGGCCGGTAGGAGGCGAGGCGGAGGGAAGGTGGGAGAAGTAGGAGAGCAACGTACTTGGAATCGAGGTTGAAGTGCGCAGGACCGGGACCGTGTGCGAATCGCTCCCGTTGCTCCCTAGACCCTGCCTCAGGACGTGTGGTTTTGGGGTATCTGTGAACCGGTAACGAGAAACATTTAGGGTATGCTAGAATTAGGGACAAGGGGGAAACGGCGAACCTCTGATCCCCAGCTTCATAAATGCGTGGATCTCCAACGTTAGACTGCATGGTGAGAGTTGTGTGTCGGTCTGAAGAACTCGATAGCTGAACCAGCTTATGTACCCTTTGGCCATAACTACCGAGAGCTCTGAAACCACTCGTGACGTCATAGGTCCACACTTCCATGACATCGTTTTTTTCTGGGGATTGTGTACCATTGGGGCTCTTTCCTGATTGCTGTGGCTCCATTCGATGTGGGCATCAGTGGTCCTTGACCGGAGCAAAAATTGGTCCGCCGAAATACAAGGCGTTACCAGGGTTCGAACCTGGGTTTCGGGAATGCCTAAAGAAATCAAAATCCCGAGTGATAACCACTACACTATAACGCCACATATTTCCTTCATTTTTTTGCCTCTTTTCGTCCGCGATTTTCCGTCACTTATTTCTCCGTTTGCGTCAACTCAACCTGGTTTCCAACCACATTTCATTTTGAATGTCTTCACATCACTTCGTTCATCCGTATCACCACCCAGAGTACGCACCTCCAGTACTACGCGCACCTTCTCCTGCAAGTTCTGTGGGAACGACATACGGGCCTGACCAAACTTCATATTCGGATTCTGAACACCAGATTTCGCAAGCCGCGTTTGAGAAGAAGTGGCTCGCAAAGTTGGACTTGGATAAGCCAAGGAAAGAGGAGGAAGAGGCTAATGAGAGTCCATTGATTCCTAGGACAGAGAACAAGGATGAAGAGAATGGTGCGTTACCTGGTTCTTTGCGGGAACGTACTAGGATATTGACGAACGTTCATAGCTATGGTGGAGAAGATACTAAAGAACTTGCGAGCAAAGATTCAGCAGCTGGAAGAGGATGAGCTGTTTGAGCAGACGTTGTTGCGTGGCTCGCAGGTGGGGTTGGAGACGCGTCCGTCGACGAACGATATCGACGCGTTGATGAAGAGTATGATGGGTACTGGCATGGCTTTGACTGAGGGGCCGAGCAGCAAGATCTTTGGGCGTGCAGCTGACGAACCGCTGACGGATGGTCCTTGGAATAACCACGATCGGGCTCAGGTATATGAAGGCAATTCTGCTGCGGGGATGGAAAGCATATTGGCAAATGTGACTACATCTTCGGCGGTTGGGAAGCGGAACCGTGGCGGCAAATCTCGCAAGTTGAAGTAAAATGACATAGCATAGGTGAGTTTGCGGTTATGGTACATTGGGATACTAAAGCACAAGCAGTGTGTCTCAGTCAGACAAGTCAGCATCCGAGAAATAATCCGGCAGTGCATCCTCAACCCTCTTGATAACCTCGTTAATGCTTCTCCTCGCCGCCTGCCTACAATCGTGATGCATATACGTCGCACTTCCCCACCTATCATAATCCTTGGACATTTGTTTCAATCTCCCAATCACGTCCGCAAGACCGAGGCTAAGCATCGCGTCGCTTCTTGACTTCTCCTTCCAGAATTCTAGCCAACTCTGCGTGCACCCATGCTGATGCCATGTTGCACCACACGAGATGGCGTGATCAAAATGAGGTGGCGTCCTGCGAAGCTCCTCCCACGTCTCGGTGAGGCGGTAATATCCTGCCAGCAGACGCAGTTGTTGCTGTGGTGTGAGGGATATGCGACCCTTGTCCTCCGCGTCCGATGGTGCATTGTTGGGGGTTAGTGTATCAGTTGTATCCAAGGCCAAGGAGGATTGATTAAGGGGCCCCTTGTGATAGACGTCGACACGTGGGCTCCGGACGATGACGGCCTTCTGCATGACCTCTAGGTATGCTACACCACGAAGTGTCCTCAAGCCAAGTTCATCTGCGAGCGTCATTGCAAGATATGCATACTGCACAGAACCAACCATCAAGTCCCGTAGGAGATGGATCATGGTGTTCAATAACCTTTCGTGATTACACAGCTGAGCGAGGCGGATCAGACGCGTGAGTTGCTCGGTATTCTCAATCTTGGGGTTGTAGGATGAAGGGGAGGGGACTAAGCTGGCAAAGGGAGTTGCGTAGGACGTTGGCGGTGGAAGGATAGGGGAGGGTTTTCGGTTGACATATTCCTGGATAGCATCGAGTGCCCATGTTTCTGTACTCTTGAATGCGTATTTGTTGGATATACGGGCAATGGCTACGAGTTGATCGAGATCGGCGGAAGGGCTTGTAACCACACTCAGTTCGGAGGGTCTGAGAGCACTAAGCGAGAGTACACTTATGGAGAGCTGTGACAACGTACAGAGCATAGAGGGTCCACAGAAAGTGTTTGAACTCTGCGGCGCTGTCGCCTGCGAGGACAATGGGATTATCATCCGAGGTACCCTCCGCGGGAGCTTCTCCCGGAGGCAACGAGAACATGGTCTTGAAGCTTGACGAGTCCTTGCTGAGAACCGATCGGTGGACCTGGGGCGGGGATAAAGCCGTGTGTCAAAAGGTCAAGGAATATACGCACATTGAAGAGGACATCCTCGACAAGGAGGACGCAACTGCCGTCGTCAAAGTAGTAGGTGTCGTCGCGTGAGGGCATGTGAGTGATTGCCTGGTACTTTTCTGGAGGGCCCGTGTTCTGGAAACTATCGCATCTGCCGCGTTTGCGGGACAAGCCGATGGAGCTGTGTGAGATAAGAGTGTCTGACTTTTTGGAAAGAGATTGTGCCATGGCGTGCCTTATCAATCCCCCAACACATGACAGTCCCGCCTTTTATTATTACCACTATCATTCATGATCCTCTCCCACACAACATGCCCTTCCCCGACATCCCCCTTAGTGACGGGCACACTATACCCGCCATTGCCTTCGGCTCCGGAAGTGTGAACAAAAATAAGGATATCCACGAATACATCGAAAACGCTCTCGAAGCAGGCTTCTCGCATATTGACACCGCCCAATGTATGTGCTTCTCCCGTCATTACTTCTTTCCACTCATTCCGTGCCGTAGTTTATGACAATGAAAAGAGTGTCGGCACTGCTATTCGCGAAAGCGGCCTCAGTCGGTCTGACCTCTTCGTCACCACCAAGTGGTCCGGCAACCCGAACGTCCGCGAGTCCCTCAAGACAAGCCTGTCCAAGGTACGAGAGTCGATATATGCGCGTCCTCACTTAAATCACAACACCAGCTTGGCCTTGAATACGTAGACCTGTTCCTCATACATAACCCCTTCTTTGCCAAGCACAACCTGGAAGACATATGGCGGCAATTCGAGGAACTACGCGAAGCAGGTCTGACCAAGTAAGCCCACGTATAGGCACCTCGCATTTGCTTATGTGGCTGATTGCCACTTGCAGGAGCATCGGAATTAGCAACTTTGCCATAGCGGATCTTCAGCGGCTGCTCAAGGTTGCACGCCTTAAGCCAGTTGTGAACCAGGTGCGGCGGTCAATCAGATCATTTCCTCCTACTGATTAGCTTATCTGTCTTCAGATCCAATTTCACCCTTACAACTGGAAACAGAACAAACCGCTTCTCGAGTTTCACGCGAAACATGGTATTGTTACAGAAGGTTATAGTAGCTTGGTGTGCGTTGTCCAAGTATCTTTCCAAACTATCAATGATTGAACTCGGCTAGTCCAATTACCCGATACCCTGGCGGTCCTGTTGACGCTGCCCTTGCCTCAGCTGCCAAACGCCTCAACGCCACACCGACTCAAGTCATCTTCGCTTGGGTGAAAGCCAAAGGAGCGGTTATCATTACGTAAAGTCGACTAGTCTTAACGAGACGTTGTAGCTCACCAGCACGTCCGCCAGAACAACCTCGAAACGTGAAAGATTAAAGGAATACTTGGACGCCGGTGATCTACGTGGGTGTGAATCTTACGTCTGAAAATACGTGTATTGATATTTTCCACTAGCTGACCTTACACCTGAGGAGATCGCCGCCATAGATAAAGCGGGTTCCCTCGGCCCCCCCACTTCGCACTTGAAATCACCTACGACAGAAGTTTTGAATCAGGGGTGGCGTTATTCGTTAGTTTCATTTATCATTCTCACCGCCTTGCTCCTCCATGTGTATAAACTTTGCCTCCCTAGTGAGGCGGTCTGACTTGCTAATAATAGCATGAATGAATGTCAAAAACGCCGAGTTGGTACTTAATTGAGTTTGAAGAGGCGCAACCACGTGTATCAAGATGGTCCCGCACTATATCTTCCCTCCCCTCTGCTTAGACACCCCTTTCTCTGCATTCCAATGGAAAACGTAGTCAAGGACGAAACTTATTACTTCGAAGATGGTAGTTGCGTCTTTCGCGTGCGAGATTCCTTATTCAGGGTACGAACATTTCAAGGAACAGCGCTGCGTTAAATGTTGACACGAGGAACTTATAGTTACATCGATCTATCCTCCGGATGCATTCTTCGTTCTTTCGGAATATGTTTACCCTGCCGCAAACGTCCGACAAGACACCCGACGGAAAGAACAGCCCTCAAGTGATCGAATGTGATGATTCTCCCAAGGCATTCCGGGCCTTGTGCTGGGCGCTGTATGCAGAGTAATGCCGTTTTGAACTTCAGCCCATTTCAAAAGATTGATTCTTGATGGATAGCCCCTTGGACACAGGTAATGAAACCAAGCTATCCGCGGAGAACGTCGAGAAAATAGCTCATGTCGGTTTGCTGGCACACAAATACGAGTTCTCTGCTATCGAACAATGGGCTACCAACATCTGTCAAGAGCTTCCGACCGCAGAGGTTCTTATGGGTTTCCCCCTTGAGAATCTGAAGTACCTCGCGCATGTTGTTACGCATTGCGAGTGGCAGGGGGTCAAGGAGAAACTGGATTCGATGATCATAACTGGCGTATCTCGGGAAGAAAGGCCTTCTGCGATCGTCTCAGCCAGCACTCTCCGCAATGCAATTCACATCGCTGACCATATTGGTGACGAGCGATTGCGAGCAGATGCGTATTACGCATATCTGCAGAACACGCATTGGGATCTTCACCCAAGAGAGAGAAAGAAACAGAGAGTAGCTCTGCAGCTCGACGATATCGGGGATTATTCGACCGTTGAGCCGTTATCGAGTCTCTCTGAGCAACAAAGGCTCTCTCTCTTCCGCGGATTCTCTTCGCTTCAAACGCTACGTAACCGGCTCCGGTATATGCCTGTGATAGAGCCATTTCCTGCAGCCTGCGATACTACACATGAGTGGCGGTCGTGTTCGCGGAATTGGAGTTCCTGGTGGTCTGGGCAGGCTGAGAGGCTTGATAGGTTGGTATCTATGGATGGTCCATGGGATTTTCTGGCGACGATGATTAAGAGGATAGCGGTAGACCCGCCTTCGTTGCCCGCTCATGGGAATGCACCTGTTAAGGAGTGTGTCGCTCATGTTCAGGCTCAGTTGGCGGAGATGAAGGAGGCGTTTGAGCATGATTTGCCTAATTATTTCGTGTAGTTGGCCAAGTTGGGGACGTGTTATATAGGCACGGTTGGTAGTCTCTCGTACGCCAATAGGTCTTCAATTAATTAATAAGTAAGCATAAGAGCGACCAGTTCCTACAGCTGATTCACCGTCACAAAAAGAAAGAGCATCGACTCCAGCGTGGGAGTATGATTCTTTTGACGCCTATCTGGAGCTTTGCATCCACGCTGTATGCAGAACCCAGGCTTGTTCTTGACTCTAAGGCTCAGATCTCGGATCTCAGGAGCCGGCTCAAAGTCCCTCCAGAATGTCACTGCTCGGCACCATGAACAATTCAGCTGGACCTACCAGAGACCCAGACTACTACTTCGAGGATGGGAACTGCGTGCTCCAGGTGGGCAATTGCTTGTTTAATGTAAGTCAGTACCATTCGAGGACGGATTCATGAGAACTGACTATAAGTCATCAATCTAGCTTCACCGTACTATTCTTCGCAGGAGTTCTGCTTTCTTTCGACAAATGTTCTCGCTGCCTCAGCCTGGTGCGGAGTGTCAGAGTGTGGACGGAGACAATGATAGTCATCCGGTTGTGTGCGATGATTCTATTGAAGCCTTTCGAGCTTGGTGTTGGGCTTTGTATGCTGGGTAAGAGCCTCGCTGTGATGGCGTCATCGTAATGCTCACCTTCGGCTACAATTAGCATCGGCGAACTTATGGGAGACAACGCAGCCAGTGCAAGCCTAAGCGAGGAGACATGTGCCCATATCGGCTTGCTGGCCTACAAATATGAATGCGTAGCAATCGAAAACTGGGCACAAAAAACTCTCCTCCAGAAGCTCGGTGCCGATGACTATGTCGTTCCTGACGGCCCACATCTTGCCTACCTCTTGCAGGTCTCGACTAATTGCAATTGGCCGCCGTCGCTGCAGGAACTTGTGGAAAAGCAGCTGCTGGGCACGGTTCCCAGAGGCCCTGTTCAGCTCCGAAGAGTGCTTGAGATCGCAGAGAATGTCGGAAGCAGGGAGCTGGCAGCTCGTGCTTATTATCATTACCTGCGTTCTCAGAAGTGGACTCTTTCTCTTAGGGAACGCAGGGACCGATATTCAGGACACGTTACCCCGTTCCCTTTGGCCAATATTGGCACCCTGCAGCTCTGGGGAGTTTCTGGGTTGAGCATTTTGACAGATGCCCAGGAACTGTGCCTCTACCGGGGCTTTATTTCGCTTTCTGCTCTTCGAGACCAATTGCGAAGTATGCCAGAGATTGAAAGGAGCAGGGTCCCTTCCACCTGTTTTTGCTTGGATTCCTACAGGAAATTATGGAGTGAACATGCGCAGAAACTCTTTGCGGACGATTCCTTCAATGGTGTTATCGAATTTCTGGTGGAGATGAAGCGAAGATTGAGCATTGACTCGTGGACTGGGAAATATCATACAGGGGGGTTATGTGCTTGTGTCCAGTTGAGAAACGAGATCAATAGTTTCTTGGACGGTTTTGATGCTAGCCTGACTAGGTTCTTCCCTGCTCAATTGTAGTCTTGTGTGTTGACAGTCGTATATTATACATATGTTGTGTAGCAGCGCAAGTGCAGCCACCAAAAAAAACTTGCTGGGTTGCCAATGTTTAGATAAAATGTATCGTCGGAATCTCATCAACCTAGGTATTTTGGTGATAGATCCGCGATCCTGGGCTTGAGGCTCCGGCTCTCAATAAGTCACCATATCCTGTGTCAGCATTGTGCTTTAGACAGCATCTGTTGGGGATGAAGGTGTTCAAGATCCTTTCCAGTGACTTTACTGTTGTTCAGAAACCCACCTTCATTGCCGGCTCATGGGAATGCACCTATTTAGAAGTGTGCTGCTCATGTTCAGGCTCAGTTGACGGAGATGAAGGAGAAGTTTGAACATGATCTGCCTAATTATATTGTGTAGTTGGCGAAGTTGGGACGCGTTGTATAGGTAGGATTAGAAGTCTCTCGTACGTCAGTACATTAAGTGGAAACGCAGGCATTACTAGTATAAGACTGCGCTCAACGCTCCAGCGTGGGAGTATCTTTATCCTGACGTCTATATGGAAAGCTGTAGGCCACAGGCTTGTCCTCAGGCCCCAACCCCCCGCGCGAACTCAACACCCACCGAGAATGACACTGCTTGTTGCTGATAATGGCCCGAGTGAGCTTACCAGAGACCCGGATTACTACTTCGAGGATGGGAACTGTGTGCTTCGGGTGGCGGATCACTTGTTTAAAGTGAGTGTTAAATGCTGTTCGAGGTCGCTTTCAGGAAAGCCGACCATAGGACATCAATCTAGCTACATCGTACCATGCTACGCAGAAATTCCGCCTTCTTTCGACAAATGTTCTTATTGCCTCAGTCCGGTGCGGAGGGCCAGACTATGGATGGAGATAGTGATGATCATCCCATTGTATGTGATGACTCTATTGAAGCCTTCCGAGCTTGGTGTTGGGCTTTGTATGCCGGGTAAGAAACTGGTCATGATAATATCGTCGTAATGTTCATCGTCGGTCGTATTAGTATCAATGAACTTACGGGAGATAACGCTGGAGGTGCAAACCTGAACGAGAAAACATGTGCCCATATCGGTTTACTTGCCTACAAATATGAGTGCGCGGGGATCGAAAACTGGGCCCAAAATGCTCTCCTCCAAAAGCTCGGAGGCGACGACCGCGATGCATCTGGCAGTCTAGACCTTGCCTACCTTCTCCAGGTCTCGACTAACTGCAATTGGCCGACGTCCCTAACGGAGCTTGTGGAAAAGCACTTACTGAACACCGTCGCTGCCGGCCCTCTCCAGCTCAAAGCTGTGCTTGAGACGGCAGAGTCTGTCGGAAGTGATCAGTTGGCGGCTCGTGCTTACTACCATTTCCTGCGCTCTCAGAAATGGAGCCTTTCTCTGAGAGAACGCAGGGTCCGAAATTTGGGGCATGCGAGCTCGCTCACTTTGGTCAGTGCCCCCCTGGAGGTCTGGGGAGACTCTGGGTTGGACGTTCTGACAGACATCCAAAGGCTCTCCCTTTACAGAGGCTTTATTTCACTTTCTGCTCTTCGGGGTCGATTGCGAACTATGCCGGAGGTTGATCGGTGCAAGACCTCCCCATTTTGTGCTTGTTTAGAGCCCCATAAGAAAGCGTGGGGTGATCATGCACAGGAGATCTGGATGGAGGACTCCTTCAATGACGTCACTGAATTTCTGGTCGAGATGAAACAAAGGATGGAGATTGATTCTTGGACTGGCAAGAGTCACGCAGCAGGGTTATGTGCTCGTGTCGAGTTGAGAAACGAGATAGACAGTTTCTTGGACCAATTTGAAGCTAGTCTGACTAAGTTCTTCCCTGTTCACATGTAGTCTAGTGTTGTGACCATGATGGGTTCTACATCGTATATGTGCCACACATACAACGCGGACGGTTTCTTAGACCAATTTGAAGCTGATCTCTCCTTGAACGCGTACATATGTCCAAACAACGCGACGCGTAATTAGCAATCAGAATAATCCGGTTCAATTCCCAGGGTGCTGAAGTCCCTAAAACATGCCGATCATCCTTCCTTGATGAGGTCTGTACATGACCTCCAGACATTTCAAAACACCCAGTCAAGTAGGGCAATAAGGCAGGATAGCGCCCGTAATTGACCAGCTTCCAAGCACTCAATCCCTTGGATTTCGTTTACCGAACGTGACACAGACTTTGACATCAGGACCAAACAAGATGGCTTAGTCAGTGATTATCATAAAACCTCAAGGTGGCGGCTCTTCATCTTCACCTCGCACTTTCACCTCCCTCTTCACTCCTACACGGCGCCGCGGTTTCTCTATCAACAGACCCCTTCAAATGACCATGGCGTATGTTTTTAAACGAGGTATGCTGCGCCGTCTCCTTGTTATCTCTCAAGTTGACTCACCTCACTTCTTGCAGACGGGTGAGTTGAGGCGCGTTGTAACGCGTTTCAAGGTGTCTAACCATCCTTATCATCGCCAGCCGGAAGGAACGCGTGCAATTTGACAAAGTACGCCATTGTCGACGCGTTTTTGTCTCATAACCTTACAAGTGTTCGTGTAGATCACGTCAAGAATTGAGAAACTCTGCTATGGCCTTGATACTAATTATGTCGACCCCATCGAGTATGATCCCACAATTAGGTCGTCGTCCACTCGATTTTTGACGAATAAAAAGGGTAACACAAAAAGTGGTGCAAGGCGTTTATCAAGGTGTAACCACGGTTGAGCTCGATGTAAGCACACCCTTCCTGCAGTGCCAATGATCTTCTCATGCTGTGTGATAGAATCTCGCGGCCGAGACAGCGGCCTATCTTACAACGAAACATCCTGACTATGCTGTGTTGGCTGCCCGTATTGCTATTTCCAACCTCCACAAGGAAACCAAGAAGAGCTTCTCGCAGGTTATCAGCGATCTGTATCATTATGGTATTTGCATCCGGTGTTCCACCTTCCATCCTGGTGACCCTTTTCCCAGTTAATCCCAAGAACGGACGTCCTGCGGGCATGATCTCTAAGGAGACTTATGATGTGGTCATGACGCACGCTGATACCCTCAACTCGGCCATCATATACACCCGCGACTTTAACTATAACTAGTGAGCCCTAACTATTACCTGCGCTCACTCCGGTATTGACAATCTCACTAGTTTCGGTTTCAAAACCCTCGAGCGTTCTTACCTCCTTCGCATCAACGGTCGCGTTGCTGAACGACCCCAGCATATGATTATGCGTGTTGCCGTTGGCATCCACGGTAATGATATCGACCGGGTTATTGAGACTTATAACCTCATGTCCGAGCGTTACTTTACACACGCCTCTCCGACATTGTTCAACGCTGGAACCCCTCATCCTCAACTCAGCTCTTGCTTCTTGGTTTGCATGAGGGATGATTCTATTGAAGGAATTTACGACACTCTCAAGAGCTGCGCCATGATCAGCAAGACAGCTGGTGGTATCGGGTTGAGTATCCACTGCATTCGCGCCACTGGGTATGGTTGAGCACCGATCATCTTAGCTGGTTACTCAAGTCTGTCCTAGATCTTACATTGCAGGAACCAATGGCTATTCCAATGGTATCGTTCCAATGCTCCGTGCCTATGATGCAACCGCCCGTTACGTCGATCAAGGTGGCAACAAGCGGCCCGGTGCATTCGCTATCTACCTTGAGCCATGGCACGCCGATATCTTTGAATTCTTGGATCTTCGCAAGAATCATGGTAAAGAAGAAGTCCGCGCACGCGACCTCTTCTATGCTCTCTGGATCCCGGATCTTTTGTAAGTACCTCTTCGACTGCAAATACCGCGATGTTCTGACAAGTCATCCAGTATGAAACGAGTGGAAGCTAACGCTGATTGGTCTCTGTTTTGTCCCAACGAAGCGCCAGGTCTCCATGAAGTCTGGGGTTCCGAATTCGAAGCGCTATTCGAGAAGTACGAGAAGGAGGGCCGCCAGCGAAAGACAATTCCAGCACAGAAACTGTGGTATGCTATTTTGGAGGCTCAGATCGAGACCGGTGGGCCTTTCATGGTCTACAAGGATCATGCCAACTGTAAGTCACCTTGACTGTCCTTGTAACTATGACAGTCTCACATTGTATAGCAAAATCCAACCAAAAGAACCTCGGAACTATCAAATCCTCCAATCTTTGCACAGAAATCATCGAGTACTCTTCCCCTGATGAAACGGCCGTGTGCAACCTTGCTTCCCTAGCTTTGCCGACGTTCATCAGCAACGGAAAATATGACTTCAAGAAGTTACATGAAGTCACCAAGGTCGTTGCCTTCAACCTAAACCGCATCATTGATGTCAACTACTATCCTATTCCCGAGGCTCGTCGCTCCAACATGCGCCACCGTCCCATTGGTATCGGCGTGCAAGGGCTAGCTGATACTTTTATGGCTCTTCGTATGCCGTTCGACTCGGCAGAAGCCAAAATGCTCAATATTCAGATTTTTGAAACCATCTACCACGGTGCGCTCGAGGCAAGCTCTGAGATTGCCGCCTGCGATGGTCCCTATGAAACCTACGAAGGAAGTCCCGCCTCTCAAGGCCAGCTTCAGTACGATCTATGGGGCGTCGTTCCTACAGACTTGTGGGACTGGACCTCGTTAAAACAACAAATCGCTCGCACTGGACTTAGAAACTCCCTCCTCGTCGCCCCCATGCCCACCGCTTCTACTAGTCAGATTCTCGGCTTCAATGAGTGTTTTGAACCTTATACGAGGTACGTAACAGTCATGATTGGCGATTAATGAAGGAATTGACATATCTATAGCAACATCTATACTCGTCGCGTTTTAGCTGGCGAGTTCCAGGTTGTTTGCCCCTGGCTCCTCCGCGAGTTAGTCAATCTTGGACTTTGGGACGATAACATGAAGAATATGATCATCGCCCATAATGGCTCTGTCCAAAACATTCCAAATATTCCCGACGACGTCAAGGCGATCTATAAAACTGTTTGGGAGATCAGTCAGAAGAAAGTGCTCGACCTTGCCGCTGACCGTGGTCCATTCATCTGCCAGAGCCAAAGTCTAAACGTTCATCTTCAAGCCCCGACTCTCGGTCAGCTTACCAGTATGCATTTCTATGGGTGGAAGAAAGGCTTGAAGACTGGGATGTATTATCTTCGCACACGGCCCGCAGCTCAAGCTATACAATTCACAGTCGATCAAAGCGTCATCAAGGAAGTGAAGAAGCAGAACAGTACCAGCAACGGACGTCCCGCTGTGAACAAGTCCGCCAGCATTCCTACCCCAACTTCATCCTCTTCCCCATTCCGTGCCCCCTCCGCACCTGCCACTCCTTTGCTTTCAGGACCATCCTCGTCGGAGGTATCAAGTTCCACTGCTCCTGTAGCAGCCCTCGCTTCGTTGTCTCTAGACGAGAAAATGAAGAAAGCCGCAGAGGAAGATCCCGAGTTCGCTGCCGCTCTTCAAAGGCAAAAGGAGCGCGAGCTCGCCGAAGCCAAGCTACAGTGCTCACTCGAGAACAAGGAAGCGTGTCTTGTGTGCTCTGGTTGATTTCCCATTTCATTTTTGGTTGTCCTGTAATTGTAATTTAGGTTCGCTATGCTCTGCTTTGGCCTCTCTTCGTACGCCCTGTCTTGTCCTATGATTTCATAATTGATCTAGATATGCCTTGTATCAGTAATTGTTCGCCAAATCCCAAACCTCATCCTTTGCCAACGCCCAGCCGAGAGCTGCGATACGTACGCAAGTCATCTATTCCTGCCAAATTTGTTATGCTCTGGTCATCTGATCGCGTTGCTTAATGCGCGGCGCGGAGGAACCAAACTGATAGCGAGGGTCTTGCCACTGGGGATCTGCAGTAGAGTACATCTGATCGCTCTTTCTGAACGGCATGCTTTTAAGCCATGGACCGTATCTGTGGACGTTGAAATATCTGCAATTCCTTGGTTTCGCTCCTTATCAGAATACTCTGGAAAGTTTCCAAACGACGTAATTCTCCCGTAGACAAGTGCGAAAAATGCCCTAGGGCAGTCGGTATCCCAGCAATTCCCAACCCTCATAAAGGGGTGCTGGAGCAAGATATCGCGCAAGCACTTGATGAACTATTTTTTGCGGCGGCGCGGGGGTGAGTTTCACATACCTCTTATACCCGTGTTCCCAATTGCTATCAGGTTCTCTTCGTGGTCGCGCCGCTTCAGGAATGCTTGTTCACTCAATCTTAACAAAAGACCAGGCTGTATGGGTAGCCAAAAGATACCGGGGCCACCGGATCATACCTACTAATCTTCAACCAGGTTGACGGACTCTTCGAAGGTTCTGCTTTGCTCCTACGCAATAGATTCCTCGATGCAATGGCAAGAGACGGACATCGAATGTAGACTCGATGTGACAACTAATTTGCTGGCGATAAGAAACATCATATCCCGACTATGGTCGTGTGGTCATGCTGAGTGTTTAGATACTTGCATCCCGAACGCTCGCGCACATGAGACGTCGCCAGCCTAACCTACTGCACATACTGATTGCGAGCCGCCATAGGGCTTTCATGAGGCGAGATGGCCGAGTGGTCTAAGGCGCCAGACTAAGGACCAGGATATGTAGATGTCCTCCCTTCCTCATGTAGGAATCTGGTCTTTCGGGGCGTGGGTTCGAATCCCACTCTCGTCACAAGTTTTTGCTTACTCCCACCATGGGACGACGACGGACTTCATCGGTGGTGATACTCCTTTTTTCCCTCCAACTGCGATGTGTAAATGGAAAGAACAAGCAAATAGTAAGGTGTTCCACCAGATCAACAGATATCTGATTAGCATCATCAATTCCACGACCCTGTCAACACAGTTGCCACACCGTCGCGAAGGCAGTAGAGCCTGGCTAGCCCCTCCTCCTCTGTCTCAACCTAGAACTGAGGTCAATTACCGCGGTCATATAAATTATAGGCATGATACTTCCCTCAATATATAAAAACACATTTCCAAAGGCATCTCCCTTATTAAGCATTCTGTAATTGCTGGGGCGCTGAACGCTGTACATTGTCTCTGACACTAGTTTCTGTCGTGACACATAATGCGATTCATATTTCCATTCCCAACGATGGTTAAAGCAAAAGGATAATGACGAGAGTGGGATTCAAACCCACGCCCCGAAAGACCAGATTCCTGTACGAGGAGGGGAGGATATTCGAATACCCTGGTCCCTAGTCTGGCGCCTCAGACCGCTCGGCCATCTCGCCTTGTTTTCAAAGGATCGGGTTAGTATCGGGGTCCGCAGGCCAACAGGTGTACCCATAAACCGCCACCGAAGACATTAGTGTATCGGCTTGAAGTAATAACATCTGGAGTATCGACTGAGAGCGCCACTTCGCATATCATATCAAAAGCCCTGCTTCGCAAGACGCAATCTCGCCACTAGCACAATGTCCATCCAATGCAAGCCGCCGATATCTCTAAACGGCCCTTCCACTTGCGCTGTCGCCTGGGCACTGCGATGGGCTGGCTGATGGAGTCAATCAGGGTCATCAATCACCCTCATATAGTGACGTTATCTCGTTGGACTCGGAACGAAATGTTCTCTGTGAGGATACGTCTCACGGGGAGTGCAAAACTATATATAGACAGGGGATCTGCTGAATGAGTGTTCGATATGTACGGTCAAAAAACAAAAGCTTGTGACGAGAGTGGGATTCGAACCCACGCCCCGAAAGACCAGATTCCGTATGGAAGGGATTGGACACCAATGTGCCCTGGTCCTTAGTCTGGCGCCTTAGACCACTCGGCCATCTCGCCCGATGCCTGCTGTGGTCTCCGAGAGTCCACCGCCTCTCAGATACCGCCTGACTAGAGGCAGAGGTGAAATTGAAAGTTTGTCGCATCGAAAGACCTCACACAGTGATCCGAAATGATAATTACGTCACTTTGATGACCGATCAATCGCTTCCCTTGGGGTTATTCCATCCACTCCGTCCGTGCCCCCGTCTTATCTACAAGTGCGCCAATACCATCTCGGATGCGATTATAATGAAAACACGAGAAGTCGTAAAAGGACATCTGTGAAGATACAATAGCGATTATTGGTTGAATACCGGAACCCTGGTAGTGGTGAAAGAGGGACAGGGGTTTTTGGTGTAGTGTGCATGGCTCGAGAAATGGCAAAGCATGGAGGTGCATGAGGGAGGGTGATGCATACCCGGAAACCCACACCCTCGCAATTACAATTGGGGTGAGAGGTTGTCAATTAATGTGACTAAGGAGAACCAGCGAACCTTCGTCAAGTAAAACCCTATGGTCGGGAATATGACCTTCGATGGCAGATGATACTGACGCAAGGTTGATTTGCATCCACAGTGCAACATGTGTGTCACGTCGATGGTGAAGTGGTTATCATGCTTGCCTTCCATTTGGGGTAGCAAGCGGCACGGGTTCGATTCCCGTTCGACGTAGCGTTTTTGTCGTTGTGTTGCTTGACGCAGATCGATGTGTGCGCAGGCTGCGGTTATGTGAACAACCAAAGATAATATGTCTCTCATCATATAAGAAAGCCTGAGCCTCCTCCCAGGCACGTCGATGGTGAAGTGGTTATCATGCTTGCCTTCCATGGTGGTTAGCAAGCGGCACGGGTTCGATTCCCGTTCGACGTACTCTTTTTCCCTCAGCGGGCAACCTCTGCAAATATGCCACAACAAATGATGGCATGATCAATGCGTGGTCGAGGACGTGTCAATCTATTCACTGAGCCCAACTTGAGTCGTCTGTTTTCCCCAACCTTTCTTTTGGCTTGAGCTATCTACTCTTTCCTGTATAGAATGCCGGTTGGGATCGAGGCTTGGATCACACAAATACCACCAATCACCCGGGGATGGCTGGCGCTCTCAGTGTTTGTCAGTCTTGCTGTAGTGCGTCTATTCGGAGTTGCTCTAGGTATCAAACAATGACGGTTTTACGGGCTTCAGCAATGCCAGCTCGTTACACCCCTGCAACTATATTTCAGTTGGAAGAGCGCATTTGGAAACGCGCAGGTATGTCACTTCTTCAGTAACCTCCGTTGTCAGCTGCTAAATGAATTTAGCCATGGCGTGCTATAACCACGTTCTTTTATTTCGGGTCAATATCATTGGATTTTGTCTTCCACCTCTTCTTCTTGTGAGCATTCCGTCTTAAGTCTGTTGTGCGCAGAGCCTGACAAAGACAATAGCATGCGGTATAGCAGGATGTTAGAGGAATCCTCCTTTGCCAATAAGAAAGCAGATTACTTTTGGCTCCTTCTCCTCTCTTCTCTTATGTTACTCGTATGTTTCTGTTCTATTCTATTCCTCGGAGTTCCTAAGTCACAACGTACCTAGGCTCTCTCTCCCCTCGTCAACCTCCCATTCCTTTCTTCTTCTCTTGCCTTCGTGCCAATATACTTGTGGTCACGGCGCCACCCATCAACACCAATTTCGCTATTTGGTCTCTTCACCATTAGCGCGCCATACCTCCCCGTCGCATTAGTTGCATTTTCGTGGGTTCTCAATGGAACCTGGAAAGCCGCTGTGGCGGATTTGGCTGGTTGTGCAGTGGGTCATATTGGTTGGTTCTTGAGAGACGTCTGGACAAGGGAGATGGTGGGCGGACCGACATTATTCAGTGAAGCACCAGAGGTGTTGTGAGTATTTTTTTTTTCTTCTGCTTCATTCAACTTGATCCTGAAATAATGGTTCAGGAAGCGGCTATTTGGAGACCAATAGCTTTACAGGATTGTTTGCCCCTAACAAGATGATTTCATGGCAATACCGTGTGATATAGTTTGGAACATGCTATGCTGTCGTGAACGGACAGAAGCCTTAATGAACGCCTAAACGAGGCCCCGGGCATTTCACACACGACCTTCATATCAGCCGTCATTGACATTTCGACTAACCACATATCACTCCTACTTTTCTGGCGTAAATCAATCCGGATTCTATAGCACTTGAGTATGTTGTACAGGAGGAATTGTAACAAAATAGAACGAGTGAGATCAAGAAACAAGTTAGTAAATAATTTAAGCGGAATAATCCATCGGTACGGTGATACAAGGCAGAACCCACACCTGAATTACAGATATATGACTCAACCCCGTTAATTACCTCTCTCCTCTCCTCTCTGTTACATCTGTTACATAAATGACAGAGGTCCAGTCCGGGCATAAAGACGTGCAACAAAGGAATACCTGTCCCTAATGGCAGGATAAACCAACCACTTTAATCTTCGTCAGACCAATGGGATCGCGGAACTTCTCCCGCTTCCATGATCTTTGTCATAGTCTTGATCTTCCGGTGAACAGCGAGAGGTTTGATTGTCACTTGACTGGACGTCTGCGCTCGATGTGTCGGCATTTGAACAGGAGGGAAGACAAACTGTCCCGTAAGGTGTTTCTTCATCCTGTATCTTTCCCACTCCGCAATTTCTGCGGGCGTCGAGTCGGGATTAGGTGATGGTGGAGGGCGAGAGTGGTGTGCCCAGGATGTAGTAGAGGAAGAATCCGAGCCTGAATCCCGAGAACCGGAGAAAGTTCTGATAGGATGGGGCGGGTACGTGATCGAAGACGCTGATACGGAAGGGAGCCGAATAGACCGAGTAAATTGAGATTCCGCTTGGAGCCCGATGATGTCGAATTCACGGACTGCCAGGATGAGGAGAAGAATGACTGTTGAAATACTCGCGATGACCATTTGGGGAAAGTATCCAATGGTATCTGCAAAAACGGAGTTGAGTTGCCTGTCAAAAGAGACATACGAGGGACGTCTCGCTTACCGATTAGAACACCTATTTTAAGCAATTCGGTTAGCCAACAAGCTGACAAAGCAAATGTTCCAAAAAAAAACTCACCATCAAGGCCTGGAGCATCAGGCATGCTATTCCGGAGTTGGGGAAGCGAGACGAGGATCGCACCAGAAGACACAAGATGTTTGAGAAGCGGCTTCATTCCAGAGATGCGTCTCGCGAGTATGACATGGCCGATGGTGACATGAGTGAGGACCCAGCTGACAGTGAAGAGGAGCAGCGTAAAGAAGCGCGCCGAACCAGGTCGTGCAACATGCATATCGATGTCCCTGCTGGGCAAAACTGTCCCGTCCTCGGCTGTGGAAAAGCTCTCGACATCAGCTGTTCCAATGTCAAAGCTTGACATAACGTCCACTGTGGCCAGCTTCTGGATTGGAATGCTTTCATTTGAAAATCCGACCGCCCTGAGAGTGCTGGTTAGGAAGTAGGTGTCAAAGGGGTACAGTCGAGCGTTATGAACGTCGAGAACATGGTCGCTGTCGAACTGAACCAGGTTCTGGATACTGTTAACACAAAACTCGTCAGTTTGACTTTCAGCATATCTATGACACCAGTGGTGGACAGACTTTCGACGGTGACCGGTCTCTTTGTTGATAGGAATAGTTGACGGGTCGTATGTTGCTGCAGGCTCCTTTGCACTAACAGAAGCTTGAGCACACGGTGACCGACGGAAGAACATGGTCATACTTACTTGTCGACGAATATCCGAAGAGGAAGGGAAGGGAGCCCACAGACATTACTTCCGTGAACGCCATTAGATTCAGGTAACACATATCCTTGACCACAAGCTAGGATGGACCACCGAATGGTAATCGAAGGTTCGTCGACGTCAACATCAACACTTTCCCCTATCAGAACGATCTGGATGTCAACGATGTAGGAGTACTGATCCACACAATTTGAAGACAAACTACATACCCCAGGCGAGCTCTCTGCAACCTTATTCAACGTAGTTTTGAAATAAGGATCCTCAACATCCGCTCCCAAAAACGCGAATGAAATAGAAATAATGAAGAACAGAGAAGCCATGATAGCCAGAGTGACTATAGTGGAGCCACGGAGAGGAATAACGAGGTTGGCGGGAATAGGGCGTATCTTCTTGGTTGTTGACTGGGATTCAGTGCCTCCCATAGTGGCTTGTCGGGTGGCGAGCCGCACATTGGCGGCGGCCTCAGTAGGTGATAGGTGAAAGGAACGTAGACGATGAAAAGAGCGACGTGGGCGAAAGAATGCGGGGACACGAAACGACGACGGCATGTGGAACCTGCTTGTCATGGTCGTACCACTGCTTGGGCGTCAACTTGGCATGGGAGGGGGGGATTTGAGCTAGGAAAAGGGTTGGGTTATAAGTCTGACTGACACACCATGGGCCGAGAAGACGGGAAGCTAGTGCTTGACGCTCAGACGCTGTGGCAGGGTTGAATGACATCTAGCTCAGATCTGGAATTAAATTAACGTACGCGTTCATCGGTTCATTTCCTGCACTCGTTTCTGCGGACATATCGTCAAAGCAGTTGATACAGCCACCAGCAGGAGGAAATAGGGTAGATAGTTGGCCGCGAAAAGCCGCGCATAAAGGCGCAAGAGGACCATGGGTCGTACTGACTCCAGGCCAAGAATAGACTTTCACCGCCGGTTACGTACAATCAAGGGTTGCGAGGTTCGAGCACTAGCTATTTTTGGCCGAAGACTCCTCTTATTATATTGGGTGGCTCCCACCGGAGCCGTGCAGGAGCCGGATAACGAACGAGCAACGAACTGCAAACTGCCAGGAAGTGATTATTCGCTCAAAAGCTTTTCCAGCTGTTGGATCTCATCCAGAGGGCCACATTCGTCCCCTTCCCGCCCATAGACTGACAAGATCCTCCGAGCGTGCGTCAGCGTTATCCGAACCTGATTCTCGTCTTCCGCCTCTGCCCCTGAGGTTTCGGATCTTATCAGCGCATTCCACCTCGTCTTCGCCAGCTCCAAGGCATGCAATCCTGGATTCGACATACATTACAACACCAGTCCCCAGAGTAATCTCGACCTACCAATTTGAGGGTAATTTTTCGGGTAGATCAAGAGATATAGCGCCAGAAGAGTAAGACCGCTTGTAACGGCGACGCCATAGTCACCTTCGTGGGAAGCTTTGCTGAACTGTTCCGATACTTGTTCCATGTATGATTCATGTAGCACACATCGCAAAGAAGCTGGAAGGTTTTCGAGGGATGGCACCGGAAGATTTGAGCCTAAGGCACCGTCTATCCCAACGTAATTACGCAGCGCGTCGCCAATGGACATTATCATGTCATGGGAGTCAGGCGGTCTGGGTGCCTGGCCTAACCTGCGTATCATAACGCACGATTTGCAATCACAAGTAAATCCATAGGTGTATTGAAACACCTGATGCCTCGTTTGTGTGAGGGCGGGGTCCAAGTAAGGCATACAAACCTTTTCAAAATTGTGATCAGTGACTGGCCACGGAGATATCTGAGCTATCTCACCTCTTCACCGAGGACAACGTCTCGAAGCGCGATTACTTCCATAATAACGGACTGTGCGGGGGTAAATACATATCTTGGGGCTGCGTTTGGCACACATGAATGATTGAAGAGTCGACTAGCTAGCGGGAATACCCCATGGCCGATGGTATTCATACGCGAATGGATAGTGAAATTGTTGTTATTAAAGCGTGAATAAATGGACTTCGCCAGGTCTCCTCGAGGAACCAGGGACTTGGGAAGGACACTGAGGACTTCTTGTGTAGCATTTGGAGCGGGAAGAAGTGAAAGAAATATGGAGACAGTGTCGTCAACAGTGTTATCGATCGAGTCTGTTGCTATCGCAGGAAGCTGCGCAAGAAAATGAGACAGGAGTAAAACATCCATGCGCTCATGCTGAGCCAATCTGTGGAATTCCAGAAGGGACGTCATCCTGTTGTAAATTTTGCATATACGTCTGTGGTTTAGGTTCCAGTGCATCCTTTGACCTGGAAATGTTCATGTTAGCCCTGAATTAGTGATAGTGATGGCTAAATTCTGACACTCGGCGTCGCAATAGTAGTATGAGGCACACCCAGAACATTTCTTGAGTCGTTGGCCGTCAGGAGGCAATCGAAAGCATGCATCACATCTCCGTCCTTTCTCCACTTCAAGCAAGACGGAGGTGAATGCCCGCGCTGATATAATGACTGATCCAGCTGGGATGTTTCGCGTGGCCCGAGCCTGTGATCGGGCGATGGGGTGAGGTGCCAGTTCAACGTTGGCTGGCTCTATATTCTCCATACCAAGTGTCGCTAATATTTCGGAGAGGGAGCCGGAGCGACGGTAAAGACTTAGCAGCAATTTGTAATCAACGGATGAAAGTAGCTTATCAGGAGTGTTGGATGGTGTTTGTCAGCGGCAGGTTACATCAGAAGATCACACCTTGATTCCATTCTCAATTAAAGCGTGAAGTACTTCCAGAGGTATGTCTATCACCTTCCTTAAGTCCGTTCGCGGAGACTATACGTGCAGGCTGCATACATGGGTCTGGAATAGGAACTAATTCGACTGCACTCGGCAATTCCCCATATGGGCTTGTCATTGATTTTCTGCTCCACTTCCCTCAAAGTTTCTGACAGTTCCCGGTCTATATCATCTCCTCACCAGATGGATAACCCTCCAGTCGCAGAGTCACACCACCACACAGCCCTATGAGCCCGGGGACTTATATAGTTATTCTGTCAAAGTAACTACTGCATCATTTGATCCTCCGAGGCTTTATGCTTATCACTATTCGTTTGGCGAACGCGGGGACATGCGCTGAGTACAATATCCCCACAGAACTTGAAGAGCTTCCGGGGTGTCACCACAGATATCTAGTCCTTCTGGGCGAATTGTGTTCGTGAAAACATCCGTCGCAAGAAAGCGAGACACTCCCAGAGGACACTGCAATGAAACTGGGTGGCTGTCCGACCCCAGCCACCGCACCCTCCATAACCCCCAGAGAAGTTTTTCCTTAAAAAGTGAGCTCCAGCCTGACAAACCCTTTCCCCTTATTTTGAACGGGATCTCGCAGCATTTAAGAGTTTAGCGATCCAGAGGGCGTCATAGGTGGATTTGCGCAATGGCGGTGTAACTGGAAATCAAAGAGTTAGCAGGCCTGACATGTTCTTGTGATAGGCGGACGAGTAATGGTCTTGTCATGTCGAAGACTTATGTACGGCTTGGCTTCTTTGCCTCGATTACGTAGACTGAACTGAATACTCCTCGAGGCTAAAAATAGTGGCAGTTCTATCTTTGAAGGTAAAGCCAGCTTTAACTGTATTGTTTTTAGGGGTACAAATACACCGAGTAAGAAGCAAAGAATCAGGAAATCTGTAACGCTTGTGTTCACGGTGAGTCATTACCGTACATCACGAATCCCAAATTGCTCCAAACGCTGGGATTCCTCTACTCATCATTCCATACACCACCTTTTCTGTGAGCTTTTGGTTTGATATGATACAGACTGCTTCAGCGTTGAATTCTTTGACCAAACGATATGTCAACTTGACCATGTCTGGTTTTCCGTGGGTGCGAGTGTCTAGAGTTGATTAAGTTTGTCAGTGACTAACAGCTTGGCGTCCCGTTATGACAGGCTTACCATAAATAACAGCATCTGGTGATTTCTCCAAAATCGAGTCCACGAGTTTATCACCGAAGGTTTCGCGTACGTTTGGCGATGTCCAGAGAAGCCTCATAGGGACTCGTTGTTCGAAAATGGTAGGAGCACATGGCCCAATGCCGGAACCGGTGGCAACAATGACCAGACGGCGGAAAAGAGGAACTATACGTAGCACACCAAACGTCGGTACGCCTCGGACCCATAGCATTGAAGGAGGGTTATCAATTTGCTTCGCCGTCCAATCTCCAGCCCTGCTGACAACCAGAGAATATCCTTTCTTGCCTGGCTCCGGTACTGTTGCGAAACCATGCCATTCGAACAATGGGTCATCGGATATGCGAGTGAAACTTCCAGCCTTTGGCGTCGCTATTGGATTTGGGTGAGTACATGATCCCAAGTGACCTAGTAAACCCACTATAGTCGAAATAAATCCGCACAGCATGCCTAGAAAGCACCTCACTGCGAACGTGAACTTTGCGAAGCCGAGTCCAAGGCAATATGATCGAGCCTATGGGATGGGATGAGGAAACGGGTCATCAACGCTGGAATTGGGGCATACCGGTCAAGATACAAAGTAGCCAGAAATGAGGGTCATGTACCAGAGCCTGGCCGAGGCTTTTATGTGCCTTGTAATCGTTGGTTAAAAGTACGAACTGAGTAAATAGTGAATGGAGCTTCTAAGAAGTGGCTATGTCCGAAACTAACCTGAGCCCAGACCATTGCCGTCGCACCCCAACCAAGGAAACGGTGAGCCATTTCGAATTTGTTGTGTTGCTTGGTACGGAAGGTTGGATAGGCAAGTAAAACAATGATCACCAGAAAAACAAGGATGACATAGGTCAACGTGAGTGTTGGAATAGAGATCTAACCGGTGGACGTGAATATCGACTCAAACTTAAGCTGAAAAGAGAGGCAGACCTGGTCATGCTTCAAGAACTGTTTTGTGGCTTGACCAGTGAACAGTGTCAGCCAAACCACGCCCGAGGTTGCAAAGCCGGAGTGTAGGCCCCCGATATGATAGACCCTTGCACATACGCGACGAATAGCAAGTGGCCATCTATTAATAGGGTGAGTATAGCGCCATCCAACGGGGTGTGGGTACGTACGATGGTGGAACCGCGCAGAATGTGTTGAAGAAAGCGTTAATTACGTAGTCTTGCCGCATAAGAATGGCGCAAAAAAGGTTCACAATGACAATACCTCCAAGGCGTTGGGCGTCGGCACCTTTAACGCACAACGATATGAAGATACCCATGTTGATAATGAACACAATCCCAAAGAGGCGGCGGTAGAGGGTGAATATGCGGTGACGGAGATTGCGAATATATCTTCCTTGAGTTTTCTGAGGAATGTCGTCGTTCTCGTATCCGGCCCATGCGACCTCTTCCTTGGAAATAGTTGAAACCTCCGAATCGACTTCGGTGACGGATGCGGAGTTCGGTTCGGAATTCGATGATTTGGGCCCCGGGACATAGGCCGGTGGCGGGCATTTGGGCTCTGGTGGGCTCGAGGGAATGGAGTCCACATTCACGGACGATCCTGTTATGGCGCTGCCATCGGTTTCGGTGCGTAGGGAATCAAGAGCAAGTTGCTGCAATTGGCGCTTGTCGATTTTGCCATTCCTAGGAAAGACATGAACATGACGTCGTTTCCAAATGTGTTCACTCACGCTGTCTTGGGGAATTCGTCCAAGTGGAGAATCTTTGTGGGCACAGCGTAGTATGGTTGAATTTTGGCCGTTGCGGCCTGGATATCTTCGGTTTTCGCGATTGCCGGTGTTACAAAGCCCCAGAGTTCTCCATCAATCAGTAGCGCCGTTGCAGCACGGATCCCGGGGAAGGTCTTGGGTCAATTCAGCTCCTGGACAGTATCCAAAATCTAGACACCGACCTCCATGGCGTTCGATACGCCATCAAGTTCCACGCGGAAGCCCTGCCTCAAGGTTAGGTCCGCTCAATTGTGTGCGATTCTCTCTTACCTTAATCTTGACTTGATTGTCGATACGACCGAGTACCTCCAGGGTTCCATCGTCGTTCCAACGGCTATTTATCATTATTCAGCACCATAGTTTGTCAGAAATGAGGGCATTGCATACCCAAGGTCACCAGTATTGAACATGACGCTGCTTTGATATCAGTATGAGTCTGTTCACGGTCCATATACACGCACCCGCGTCCCCCAGTGAATGGATCGGGGCGATAGCGTTCTGCTGTTTTTTCCGGTAGGTTGAGGTAACCACGACTTACACAAGCACCACCAGCCCACATTATTCCAGGTGAGCCGATGGGCAAAGGTTCGGCAGTGTCGGGGTCCAGAACATAGACATTATTGTTGGGCGTCGGTTTCCCGATACTCAAAGCCCGGCCTGGAGAATGTAACTGCATGGTATTGACGATAGTCACCTGTATATATGAAATGTCACGTGAAATGCGACAAAATGAGACGAAGGAAATTCTTCACCTCAGTCGGTCCACAGCAGTTATAGAATTTGACGCGAGAAGCCCAAGCATCGGCAAGATCTGATCAAGAGTTAAATTGAAAGATAGACAGATCAACCGCGGAGTGCGTACTCTTGGGACATGGTTCGCCAGCAACGGCAACAGCTTTAATGTTGGGATAATCCGCAGGGTCGTGAGGTAAAAGCATCGAGGGCGTTGCGACGACAACATCGACAAGCTTCATGACAGCGCGCCACTCTTTGGAAGTCTTTCCACGCAAATACAACGTGCTTCCGTTGCACATGCTACCTAGAATTTCCTTTGATATCGCTTAGGACGGATATAGCTCAAGGTCACAATTGGGGCTTACCCAGGCAGCCATATCGAAAGAAATGTTCATGAGCTGGGAAACTCGGATTCCTGGACCCATATGGAGATTTCCAGGCGCCAGGCACAGCACTAGAGCATCAAATGAGCAACGCGAAGATGAAACACAGATATGTAACACTGACGATTTGTCACGTTCTGGTGGCTGACATCCACTCCTTTTGGCGTTCCAGTCGTGCCTGCAGCTCAAATCAATCAGAAGGAAGGTATACAAAGACTGTAATCCCGCTTACCGCTTGTGTAGATCACATAAGCACCTCCTTTTGTAGTAGCTAGGTCCTTTGGCTTGACACAGTGCGCGGATGATGTCTGACAGATGACATCTTCAAGGTTGACAACATTCTTGCCCACGACTCTTGATGTGAACTTGGGCAACGTTAGTACAATATCCGATCCGGAATCCTTGAGTGCGTGGGCCAGCGTGCTGTCAGAAACAATATTCCCATCGAACGGTATGTAAGCGGCGCCGGCTTTCAGGACCCCGAGGATAGCGACCACCATCAGGATAGAGCGCTCAACTAGTACGCAGACGCGGGAGTCCGCCTGTACTCCCTTATCGCGAAGGCGCGCTGCCAAGCAATTTGCTTTGCGGTCGAGCTCCCCATAAGTGATTCTTTCCTCGAAATTGACGACAGCCACGGCATCGGGCTGATGAAGAGCGTGGTGTTCGAAGGCATGATGGACACAAGAGAACGGGGCTTCTTTGACTTCCCCTATGCCGAAACGGTAGAAAAGGGCTCTGTCGCGGGGAGAAAGCCCTTGGAGTTGATCTTGCAGCGGTTGAAGGATGACCATTGTAGATGCTTTGGGTGGTTGTTGGTGAACGATACGCCTCAAGATATTTCGCTTTTAAACCAGAGAACCCACAAGCAAAACCGACCATTTTCGTAAGAGATTAATCCAGCTGGATAGTGTTTGGCATTTCCGACAAACTACCGCAACCGTAGGTTTCTGTTTCGAAAGAAGAAAAAAAGTCCAATGAGCCTAAACTGGTAACAACACGAATAGCAACTTGCCACGCGATGAAGAGTATCCAACAAAGCGGTAGTGATTGGAAACTGTGGGATATACGAGGGTCATTAGATGGAATTCATGTGAGGCCTGGTACTTACTTGGTTTCTCCATTGTATAACTTCCGTCTCATCCATTTCTCGAAATTGAATTCCTGGCTTCACGCCTTCGCCAAGGTGTGAATATGCAGTTTGCCTGGGACAGTTCCAGTGCATTATTGCTTTCGACTAAACAGGCGTGGTGGGTTACACGACAAAGATCTCATTGCGGTGCCTCGGGTGGGAGCTTCTAGGGACGCCTCCTGTCCCGTTTCGCGTTTTTGGCAGTGACCTTGATGAGACATCAGATCTCACAGGCATGGGCTATTAATATCACCTCGTTGACCTGGCAGAGCTTGTGGCTTTGATCCCGAACATTGATGTATGTGAGTAAACCTCGGATGTTTTGAACTTCGGATGAACTCGAGACTGCGGGGCCCCAAAAAGCTATATTCTGCTGTGTTCTGGACCATATGTTGGTGCATGTGGCGCATGCTGCAGTCGGTTCATCACCAACAATACAACCATGCCAAGCCGAGGATTTGGAAAGCTGGGAAGTAATTTTAGTCCTGCGTGGGGTAGGCTCACCACATTGGCATTTGGACGCTCTCTCCACCATCAGTCGTGGATTAGAAGGGATGTAGATTTTCTGCCTGTCGAAGCCGAACAACGCGACAGTATGCATTAATTACGTCTAGGTCTCAGAATGAAACGTGTGAGGTCCGAAGATGTTTATCTGAATCTCTGACGTTCAATGATTGACTTCTGTCTTGCATCTCGTGACACCCGCCTGACCCACTGTAGTGAGGTCCAAACACGAGATAGTGACGATGAATATGCGCACCAATAGTATTCCATCACATCGCTTTGACCTAGCTTTCTCAGGAAATTCTCGTCGTGGGTGATGATGATGAGCTGGAAGTTGGAATGGGTCCGGCGTTCATTGATGATGCTGCATTGACTTGTCATTAAAATCACACACGGTGCCCGATCTCGGACTCACTCTACGAGGCTGGCAGCCAAGGCATCGATGTTCTCAGTATCCAAGGCATTGGTAGGTTCGTCCAATGCGAGAATGCCACAATTTTGTCCAAAGGAATCTGAAAGTGCAAGGCGAATGATAATGGAAGCAAGCATCTTCTGACCAGCGGAACAACGGCCCCGCATGTCCATCTCGACTTGATCTTTTGTCATTACAACCTGGGGTTGCGTATTATGAATGAATTGGAGAATGAGGGTGGAGGGAAACCCACCCTATAGTTGTAGGATCGCTTATTAGCCCCGCCTTCGACGTCTGACTTGATCTTAATTCCGTCAATGTCTGTCGAAATGTTCTCAGGCAAAGAAATCGGGAATGATGGCGGGGGCCGTGTTACCTGTTCCCTGATACGTCTTATTCCAGAGGTGTTTCATGATGTCATTGACTTCTTCCATCTTTAGCGTATGGTACTTCATGATCGCACTGAGGGACACGTCAGAAGCTGGTTGTATCACGGGTATCCATGAGGGGACGTACTTGTCAAGCGCCTTGGCATATTTTTCCAGGTCGTTATTTGCCATGTCAGAAACCTACGAGGGAGTTGAGCAATGCTATTGGGGAGAAGATGAGCACATTTCCACCTTTACTCGAATCAGCTGGTCGGTGTATCGCTTATTGATATCCTTGAAATTCTTCTTCAAATCGACGTCGTATTTTTCAGCCTGCTGTTGCAGTGCGTCAATTTCTCCGCGGATACGACCATACTGTTAAGAGTCCAGGAAACGACAACGGCGAATGATGAAAGGGGAGGAATCAGCAAGCTGTCACGGCAAACCACATATATACCCACCTCGACGCGCAGATTATCCTCCTTTTCCTTTGCCAGCTTGTACTTCTCCTCGAAGTTTCTCCGTGCTTTGGCCATCTCCTCCATATCATGTGAGTCAATCTCGGCCTGCACCTCACTGATCTCCCTGACAAGTCTCCGAGCACGAATGTTATCCCGGAGATTGGCCACGGAAGCACCACCTTCATTGATCTCCTTTTGAATACCAGCTATGGCCTCGCGGATAGTGTTAAGCTGGTTATTGAGCTCTTGGAGTTCCAGGTCGAGCTCTTGCACCCGTTCGGAGGTATTCTCGAGCTCGCGACCACGGCGTTCCTTGATGTAGCTAGTTGGGATACGACTCATTAGTACATGGAAGAAGGAAGAACGTCGGGCTCACCGTTCAACACCTTTGTGGACATGGTTCAGCTTGTTCACACTTGTATTGAGTTCCTGGATCTGCGCGGAGATTTGAGAAACCTTAGCGTTGAGCTCCTGCTGTGAATCCTGGAACGAAGCCTTCAGCGCTTCAATCGGAGCTTCCCCTTCAGCGATTTGGTTGTCGAGGTTCTGAAAGCGAGGAGCGTTAGGACGTTCAGTGGCTTAACCGACGGAAATCCACCTTGATCAACTCTGTAAAGGAAGAAACGTCCTTCCTCATCTTGGCTATATTCTCTTCTAGTGTTTCTTTATCGTGCAATTTGCTCGACAACCCAAGCTCTTGCTTCTCCATCTCATGTAAGCTATCCTCCAAAGTTCTGATGGTCACATTCTGCCTGTCCCTCTCGAGCGTAAGACTCTGCTTCTCACGTTCAATTGTCCGGCTAAAGTCGCTCTCAGCATGTAGGTGTCAATAGAAAGAAGCGGAACGGAGACACTAACAATGCACCCGAGAGTTCATCGAGTTCTCGCTGTATATCGTCGGCTGTTCGAGTCGTACCCGTGCTCCGCAGCGAATTTTCAATAGCCATGGCTTCCTGCCGAGCTTTCTCCGCTTCTTTCTGCAGACGCGAGACTGTTGAGGCTTGCTGTTTCAGGTTACTAAGTTCCCGGTTTTGGTCTTTGATGTCGTCGAGTTTCTCTTGTTCCTGAATTCACATACAGTTTAGTGAGGAAGGGTAACAGCCACGGAAGGGGGATAAAGGAACCTCATCTGCGCGTCGTCTGAGCTCAGGGATTTGTTTATCGAGGTCTTTGATCTTAATCTCGAGGGCAGGGATCTCCTCAGACTCCAAAGCCTTCCTTTTCGCATCTGCGGGCCTCAACTTCTGCAACTTCTCCTGAATCTCTTCCCAAGCCGACAGAGTCTCTTTGCTTTCCGTGATATCCAGATTCTCGCCGCCTTTAATGAGTGCTTTGAGCTACAAAGCATTGTTGCTTAGCCATCGCGGAGTCATGGACTGATGAGTAACAGGGACTTGCCGTCTTCTCCATGGTTGCCATCTCCCTATCATTTAAGTGGCGACTACAAGCTTGACACTTCTTCTCCATCTTGCTAACCTTGATCAGATTCTCATACACTTCGTTAGCCTGTCCAATAAGCACATCGCGGCGTCGTAAATCGACTTCCTCCGCAACGGCCTTCATCGCTTCTTCATAAGTTAGATCCTCGAGGTCGTCTGTCAACTCGGCTTTGATTTTCTTGTTAATTGCTGGATAATGAATCGCGAAGTGAGGTCAGTTTTAACCGAAACAGGCGTGTATAGACGTATGAGTAGGAAAAGCATGTACCTTCAACCTCGTGTTGTTTTGCTTGTTTGTCTCGAACAAGGTCATCTTTCGACTTGTTGGCGGTTTGGATTTCAGCAAGGAGGCTGGCGACGGAAGTACCGATCGTGGATCTTTCCTTCTCCTTCTGTCCGAGAAAGTTGTCAATTTCTTCCTCCATGTTGTCCTGGGACAGATCTTTGGAGGCGAACTTGCGATACTTGTCATTCACAATGTTAAATCTGCCAACCTTCCCTGTGAGAAACCTAGCACAAAGTAAAAGCGCTAAACTCACGTGTTACCAGCCTCATTCGTCTTACTCTTCGCCTCTGCCCTCTTCACATCCAACCGGGCCCTCGAATCGGCCTGCAGACTCAGCGTCCGCAATTCCATATTCAACTGCTCCCTCGTCTCCTCCATCCTCTTCGCCTTCTCCGTCTTTTCCTGGAGGCGCGAGTCAAAGTTGGCTTCGGACAAGTCGGACTTGAGTTTGGAGAGTCGAGATTTCTTTTCTTCAATGTCGCCTTGGAGGAGGGTCAGTTCGGATTTGACAGTTTGTTCGTCTTCAAGTTGGCGTTCAGTTTTCTTGATCATGAGTTGACGTTCGTGCTGGATGATGGTGATGAGTGGTGCTGGAATGGAAGATACAGGAAGAGAGACTTACAATCTGATCTTGGAGGTTGTTCTTCTTAAGCTTCTTGCTGCCTAGCTCACTCTCCATCTCCAGGACTTTGCGTTGGTGAATGCTAGCTTTGTCACGGATCTCGGCCTAGAAGGAGTTGAGAGGCTGTGAAGCCAAGTAAACGAAGTTGTGCACCTGTATCCTTTCAAGATCCGCAGTCTGCTTGCGACGCAATTCCTCAAGACGGGAGAGGAACTCATGAGCTTTCTCCCGTTCCAAGGGCGAATAATTGAAACCTTTGATCTTGTGCTTCTCACTGATTTCGTGAATGAACTGCTCTCGCTCGGCAGTTTGTTGTTTATGCGCCTACACAATGTCAGACACTAAGAAAGCGGGTCACGGTGGCTTGTGTCGTACCTCGGCTTCTCCAAGAAGTTTACCGTGCTGGACAACGCAGTCTGTGTGGTCTTGCCGCACATCCGTAATCCTTTCCTCCAAGTCCTCCTTTTTCTTAAGCTCTGCTTGTAGCTTGCGTTTTTGGACAACGATGTGTTCGTCGAAGTTGCTGAGGCGAGTCTCAAGCTCCTGGTCGGATCCTAACCAGGATTATTTCATGCGACACCATACAATACGAAGACACCTACCAGCCAACTCTTGTAGGTTCAACTTGAGCTCCTTATAGTCATCTTGCAAGCGTTCCTTTTGCTTAACGAGATTCTCGATGTGGATGTAGGTCTCACGGAACTTGGTCGCGTGCTCGTAGAATTGCTGGTTGGATAAAACCTGCGCGTCGTACTGCTTCTTGAGTTGCTCGTATTCGGCCTCCCTGTTCGCGATAGTGGTGCGGGTCTCTGCTAGGTTTTTCTTGACATCATCAGCTCTGTCCTTTTCTTGCTTGAGTCCTGCTAGTCTTGCGTTTTCGGCCTTGAGGTCTGATGCTCGCTCCTTGCGGAGATTCTTAATAGAATCAAGCGCCTTCGCATACCTCCCTTCTGGATGAGCAAGAATTCACGCGTTACACCTGGTAACACACCTGGTGGCTTCGAATATTTCGTCGAACTTTTTTTTGAGGTAGGATGGCTCAGCAAATGGCCAGTATGAATCTTCTTGATGGCAAAAAATGACATTCTCAAGAACAGCCTTAGAAACGCCCAACAGCTGTGGAATCTCAATATCCATCTCGGCACACTTGGTCGATATAGTCGTCCGCTAACAAATAATTCAGCTAACACAGCAGGCACTAAGAGGAAAGATCCTTACTTTTCCGCTCTTCTCCGACTCATTCGCCAATGACAAAATGCCCTCTAGCGTCTTCATCGACATTGTCGTCTTCTTCGCAGTCAAACTCAAGTTCCTAACAGCCAACATTCTGGTACCATTCGCAGCAAAGAACCTCAGCTTGACTTGTGCCTTGACCTCCTTCTCATTAGCCATCTTGGGGTCATGTATGAATGCCCCGCCACGAGTGCCCGGCGGCTGGTCGCCAGTAGTAGCATACTTGAGGCATTCTATGATCGTGGTTTTGCCACTACCATTGTGGCCTACTATAACCGTGACTGGAGAGAAAAATTCGATGACAGCAATTTGCTTGTCATCGAAGGAGCGGATTCCGCGAATTGCTAGTTTGTCCAGGTGTGCCATTGGTGATCAGAACGGACAAAGGTACATTGAAGGCGGAGACGAGAGACGCAGTGAAGCGTGAGGTGTGACTCGCGTGTAAGTGTCATGTGACCGCTGACATAATGACTTTTCGTGACTGGCCTTCCTCAACGTCCTCTACGACGAAGACCGTTGACACTCACATCTTCCATCTTCTAAGCTGCAAAGATGGCTGCGAAAAACAGGCCTAATAAACTTGCCTTCCTGTCTATGCCAGCGCCGGCATCTTACGTTGCTGGTCTGGGTCGAGGGTACGCCTGATTACTATTCAACCTGACGAAATACTAACTGATATATTGTTCAGTGCCTCCGGCTTCACAACTCGTTCAGATATTGGTCCTGCTAGGGAAGGTCCTTCAGAAGAAATTATTGCGTACGTACATCCTTAAACTGAACAGAACAGTGAGACTCATAAGTGTATTAGCGAAGCTCGAGCACGACGAGGCGAAGAACCTGAATTGGATCCCGAACAATTCCAAGACCCAGATAATGAGTATGGTCTCTTTGCAGGAATGACATACGAACAGGATGACGAAGAGGCGGATAAGATCTACGAAAAGGTTGATCAAGCCATGGATTCACGGCGAAAAGCACGGAGGTGCGTGCCGGGTTAGTCTCGTTACTGCCTTCTTTGATTAAGCTAACAGCATTCCTTTCTTTCTTCTCACTTCTGTGATACCAATTCCACAGAGAGGCACGAGAACAACAGGAACTAGCGAAACATCGAGCCGAGAGACCGAAGATTCAGCAACAATTTGCGGACTTGAAGCGCGGTTTGGCTGCTGTATCAGACGCCGAATGGGAGAATATACCAGAGGTTGGGAACTTGACAAGGAAAAAACGAAGAAAGGAGGAAAGGTCATATGTCGTACCGGACAGCGTGCTCGTAGGCGACAGGGCGAAGGGAGAATACGAGAATGCTTTGGACCCACGACAGCAAGAGGTACGTCTACCAATGGAAGGGGACGCTTTAGCATCGGCTGACCACTGCTTCCTAGATGGGCGGTTTCGTTACACCTGCAGATTCCGGGACACTTACGAATTTTGTCGAAATCGGTCAAGCTCGTGACAAAATACTTTCTCTCAAGCTCGACCAAGTGGGTGGTGCTCAATTCTTTCATCCACCCGGAAGTATTTACACGTTTTCCAGATATCCGGTACAACCTCTACAGCGGGAACCGCCACCTCAGTCGACCCAAAAGGCTATCTTACTTCCCTCGATAGTGTTGTGATAAAGTCCGACGCGGAAATCGGCGACATTAAACGCGCACGCATGCTCTTCGATTCCCTTGTCAAATCCAATCCCAAGCATGCCCCCGGCTGGATCGCAGCAGCTTGTCTTGAAGAACATGCCGGTCGTATGGTCGCGGCCCGAAAAATTATAAAGGCCGGTTGCGAGAACTGCCCGAAGAGCGAAGACGTTTGGTTAGAAGCTGCTCGGTTGCACGTGAGTTTCGACTTCCCTCTGCTTTGATCTTGATTTTGAAAAGGATGATGATTCTCAACTAACGGGGTTTTTAGAATAATAATGATGCGAAAGTTATTCTTGCTAATGCGGTACAACATGTTGGTCAGAGTGTCAAAATTTGGCTCGCAGCTGCGGATCTTGAGCACGACGCCAAAGCCAAGAAACGTGTCCTGCGAAAAGGTGTGCTATAATTTTCCTCTCCAAACTAATATCGGTCTCAATCTTAACTTTCGACTTCCTCGTGTCTAGCCCTCGAACACATACCGAATTCGGTCCGGTTATGGAAGGAAACCGTTAACCTCGAAGAATCAGCGACAGATGCCCGAATTCTTCTCGCACGTGCAGTCGAAGTCATCCCTATGTCTGTCGAGCTCTGGTTGGCTCTCGCACGGCTGGAAACTCCGGAGCGCGCGAAAGCAGTGCTCAACAAAGCCCGAAAAGCTGTTCCAACAAGTCATGAGATCTGGATTGCCGCTGGCCGCTTACTTGAACAAGAAGCTACTTCGCCATCTACATCAGAACCTAAATCAGAGGAGCAGAAGGCCAAAGAACTCGAAGTCGTTGACCGTACGATCGAACTTGCTGTCCGCGAGCTGCGGAAACACCAAGTCCTACTAACGCGGGACCAATGGCTCAAGGAAGCAGAGAAGTGCGAGAGCCAAGGGAGCCCAAGGACGTGTGAAGCAATTGTAAAAGCGACGGTAGCGATGGAGGTTGAAGAGGAGGATCGGCTGGACACGTGGGTCAGTGACGCGGAAAGTGCAGAATCCAGGGGGATGGTAGGGACAGCGAGGGCAATTCTAGCATATGCCTTGAAGGTTTATCCTGATCGGAGGAACTTGTGGAGGAGGGCAGCCGAGTTAGAAAAAGCTCATGGGACGAGGTGCGTGGTTTTTCTTTTCGTTTTTTATCCTTTCGGTATCTTTTGAGCTGCGTATTGATTCTGTGTTGTTTTGTGCAGGGAGAGTCTAGACGCGTTGCTTGGTCAGGCGGTCAAGCATTGTCCACAAGCGGAAGTCCTTTGGCTTATGGCTGCGAAAGAGAAGTGGTTGGCTGGGGATGTTCCTGCTGCCCGAGAGGTCTTGGAACGCGCATTCAATGTCAATCCTGAAAGTGAAGAGATTTGGTTGGCTGCTGTCAAGCTAGAATCCGAAAATGGCAATATGGACGTCGCAAGGCAGCTACTACAGCGTGCTAGAGACGTCGCCGATACCGATAGAGTATGGCCATCCACTGCGATACTAGTCACAATTCTGATTTAATTCGTTCGCAGATCTGGATGAAATCCGCCGTCTTTGAACGCCAACTCGGACAACTCGACAGCGCACTCAAAACACTCGAAACTGCCCTGACCAAATTCCCCAGATTCCCCAAACTCTACATGATTCAAGGCCAAATCTATCAGAAACTCAAAAACATCCCTGTAGCACGCGCATCATACGCCGCTGGGTTGAAAGCATGCCCCAAAAGCATCACTCTCTGGATTCTCGCCTCTCGCCTCGAAGAAGCTGATGGCAAGAGCATCAGAGCCCGCGCCCTTCTTGAAAAGGCTAGACTCGTGAATCCAGCTAACGAAGAACTCTGGGCGGAATCTGTCGGGGTGGAGGAACGCTCAGGAGGGGCAGTGCAAGCGAAAGCAATGCTTGCACGTGGATTACAAGAATGCCCCACCTCCGGGCCCCTCTGGTCCCTCTCGATCTGGTCCGAACCAAGACCCATGCGCAAGACGCGTTCCGTCGATGCGTTGAAGAAGAGCGCGGATAACCCTATTATTATATGTACGGTTGCGAGGTTGTTCTGGGCGGAGAGGAAGATTGAGAAGGCGAGGCAGTGGTTCGGACGGGCTGCGGCTACTGCGCCAGATTTAGGGGATACATGGGGATGGTGGTTGAAGTTTGAGAGACAGCATGGGACGGAAGAGCAAAGAGAGGAAGTGAGGACAAAATGCATCGCTGCGGAGCCGCATCATTCGCCGGTGTGGCAGAGTGTGGCGAAGGATGACGCGAACAGGGGGAAGAGTGTGAGAGAGATTCTGGAATTGGTCGCTGATGCGTTGCAATAGTCCAATTCGATGCTTTTTCGTGTCTTCATGTTACTTTAGTTTTATTTCCATGCGAACATGTACTTACCCCGTCCACCAACTCGCTAACTTGACGTTACAAACAATTCCAACGCAAGAAGACACATGCACTTCTTGTTGTACAATTCTTAGTTCAGGGTTCGGTTTGATATAAATCAGGAGGTCCTCCCGCCTCCAGCGTCGTTAGGCTCGGGGCTGCGTGAGGGATTACTGGAGCATTCGCGGGAAAGGGATTTACGCTGCGGGTTTGACTCAAACGGCTTGTCATCCGAGTTGAGCGAGGTTAAGGCTCCATGCTCTAATGAAGATACGCCGCTAAGCTAAGTGAGAAGTATATACATGAATGCGCTACTGCTGGCTGTATATTACGGAAGTTGCGAAAAACAAGAGGACGGTCGTTCTGGTAGCCCGCCGGCGCTTAAGCGCTCAGCAGGCGCTGGATGCTGGCAACAACCTCCATATCTTACCAGTTAGCCTCTGATTTCTACTTACCACGATCTCACCCTTGAAAGAGGCTCGAAATCCACTCACAAGCTCCAGGCCCCAGTAACCTTACGAACTTCTACACTGTGATGCAATTCCACTTAATCGCCCTTACCGTCTCGAGGATCCGGTAGCCTCGCACACCTGACACAGACAACTGCACCAATGACTCGGATCTGTCTCCTAAAAGTTGCAGCACCGCTTCATTCTGGTCAACGTCTATGGAGGACCGGTCCGAGACGCACGAAGCTCTTGTAAGGCCGACGCAAGGCATGACAATGTTTTTGGCTCAGGCCTGACTTACGCGTATGGAGAGGCCCTTCGCTAGAAGTTATGTTTTCGGTGTCATAGAAAGCAGTGGGTATATAGCCTGTTGTCCTCTGCTAGCAGTTTCTGGCGCCCAATCTCTGCGCGCCCCGAGATACGATTACCGCTGGGTGGAAGCATCTCATGTAATGATCCCCGATGCCCATATTCCACGAGGGAGAGCAATCATCTCTAGGTTAGGCTAACTCAGTTCCGGGACGAGATAAATGCCGACACGAGTCACGTCGGTATACTTATAGAAATGCGATTGTGTCGTCCCAGTATGCTTCTGTACGATGTCTACCTCTCCCAACTTCCCTGTCGGATCCCTAAATCCAGATACATATCTCAATCACCTGTCGCCCGCGGAAGCCACGGAATTTGAGATTTGTAGAAACATCTCCCTGATTATCTTTGGTGTATGAACTTCTCTCTATGACTATCCAGTCTAATGTGACCTTTCACGCTTTTTAGGCAACAATATGGGATATCCTGGTTTATATTCCAGACGACACTCAGATCGTGAAACGGAGTCAATTTGGTTTCGTTATTTTCTGTTTTATATTCTCCAGGTGATTTAACTCGCTGAAGAGCGATTTTCCTCGCGCACAACTAACAACGGGGTAGAATATTCTCTGTAGGTTATGTTCTCAGTGCAGTTCTTCGGAGGAGTACGTGTTAATACTCTCGTGTTATTTTATGAGAGTTTAACAGCACATGATCTTTTAGCTATGCCGATTGACAACCCCCGTGCCCCGACTTTGGCTGCCGGGGTTCTATGCGTATTGTCAATCGGAAGTTCATCATATTTGTTCCTTCAACGGGTCCGCGCTGTCTACGCCGACAGCAAGCGGGTCCGATGGTTCTTTTCCATCTTTTGGTTTATATACACTGTATCCGAAATCACGGTCCCCCTCGGTGTGGAGCCCGCCTTCATCCCAGGGACTCATTATTACAAGGATTCTGGCATCCACCCCATTGTCGCTCTCAGCTTCCTCATCGGCATCCTTTTTGATTCCTCCGTTTTCCTGGCCATCTCGTACAAAGTCGCATCGACACATAGTCTATCAGATGAACGGATTGGATGGGATAGCCTTGTAACGGGCAAGGCACTTCCCCGACTGTCCCGTGCAATACTGCAGGGCGGTCAGCAATATTACTTGCAAGTGGTGATCTTTTTGGCTTCTGGACTCTACTGACGGCTACTTCCTCAGGATGACGGCTGGGGTGATGATTCTCGTTGGAATCCTCTTATACCTTCCCTCCATCCACCAAGTGCTCAAGGCCATGCTTGCAATCCCCTTGGTCCCACTAGTGGCTTCTATGGCCTGCCGCGTCTTCCGAAACATCAAACTATATGATTTCAAGGTTTCCATGGCAAATCCCATTGTTGTATAAAGCATTTCTTACGATCGATGGTACTTCTTGCTACCCAACCCCTCGACGCAAATGCTCACATCACACCACTATTTCCAGGATCCTCTCTTTCAACACCATATCGTAGTATTGGATTTAGTGTACTTCAGTGCCTTTATTTCGTTGGCTATATTATACAAAGCTGCAGTCAATGAGATTGCGCTGGATGGCAAGCTCATTAGCTGCGACACACTTTAGTGCCAAGCAAGGTGCTTCCCCGACTCGCGTGTTGCGACTTTGCGAGGCAGCCAACAGTATCATTCCTGGGTACCATTCGTCGTCCCCGGACACCATCAATATGGAATAACAATCAAATTGACTACTGTCATTGGAGCTACGGCGCAGCTCGGATTTATCCATCCGCCAGTTAGAGTTACGCTGGCCATACTGACCACTCCTCCTTTGGCTTAAATACCTTATCAGATCTTTGAAACATCAAAGCATTTGACCTCTCAATGCTACGTCGCAAACCTCAATCCAGCATCTAAAGCTTGCCTTTCTGTCACCCGTCCCCAGACTGTTAGGTGGGCCTTATTCTGGCCAGCCTCCTCCCAGCCTCCTAGCTGCAGGATGTTGGCCCGAAGATTATATTATGTAAAGATTCTATGATTGACACACAATCTATGATCTTTAGGTTTGAAAAGCTCGTATTCTGACTCCCTTCTTATAGCCCTAGAGCTACTTTCCTAGGTTGTACAAGGCACGATCAACGAATTAACCTACACTGGTTAAACGCTTGCTCCGTCTTAGTGGTGCCGCTCCAATTGTGAAAGTTGCCGTTGACATTTTAATACTGGAATCCACAAGCTTCTTGTGGCTATCTCTCCGTGTGCCTTTGAGGGAAGGGGAGCGTATCTCGTAACGATGCTCTGTTCATATACGCTGGGATAATCATCTTGCTAGCCCAATCCTGTCCACTGGATAGGGTGTCCGCCCACAGGAGTCGCTCCAGGACTTATATAAGGTAAGCTCTTGTGTGGTCGCTCGTAGGCATTGTATGATGTCTACCTCCCCTGGTTCTGTCGAGCTCCCGAATCCGGATACATATCTCAACCATCTATCACCTGCCGTAGCTAAGCAATTTGAGATTTCCAGAAATATCTCCCTGGCTGTCCTTGGTGTACGAACTTTCTCCTACAGCAGCACCTGATCTAATGCATCTCCACGGTTCACAGGCCACGGTATGGGATATCCTAGTTTATATCCCGTGCGACTTTCGGATCGTGAGACGAAGCCGCTTTGGGCCTGTTATATTTTGTTTCGTGTTCTCCAGGTGATTCAGTGTGCCGCAGCAAAGTCTTTTCTAAATATCTGACAGCCTGTAGGCTATTTGCTGCAAGTTACATCGTCAGTGCAGTTATTCGACGGAGTACGTATTTATGCTCCCGTATTATGTTTATGGAAGATCACCGATTTCTGCTAGCCATGCCGACTGGCAACCCCCGCACACCAACCTTTGTTGGGGGGATGTTTTGCATGTTAGCCTTTGGATGCTCGTCCTTTCTATTTCTTCGACGAGTTCAGGCAGTATATGCTGACAACAAATGGGTCCGATGGTTCTTTTCCGTATTTTGGCTCGTGTATACCGGGTGCGAAATCCCGGTCCCATTCATTACAGAACCAATCGCTATCCCAGGGACTCGCTACTACCAGAATTCTGGTATCCGGCCCATTATTGCTCTCAGCACCTTCGCTGGGGTCCTTTTTGACTCCTCTGTCTTCCTGGCAATCTCATATAAAATTGCATCATCACATAGTCTGCCGGATGAGCAAATTGGATGGACTAGCCTCATATCGGGCAGGTCACTTCCTCGACTGTCCCGTGCAGTCCTGCAAGGAGGTCAACAATACTACTTGCAAGTCATGGCTTGTTTTGGCCATAGGATCCCGCTGATGTGTCTGCTTCTTTGTGTTTAGGATGACAGTTGGAATGATGATTCTCGTCGGAATTCTTCTGTATCTTCCCTCCGTTCCTCAGATACCCAAGGCTACATCTGTGATTCCCTTGGTCCCGTTCGTGGCTTCCATGGCCTGCCGTGTCTTCCGAAACATCAAACTATATGACTTTGATGCTCCCGGAATAGATCCCACATTTGCTAATCAGACTGCGTAGATTAATGATATTTTTCTTATCCTGGCCTTCCATTACATGGTTTGTGGCCCCGATGGAAGGGCATTTAGCATTACCCGAAAGATTGCTTTGGCTGCTTTAGGGCCTCATTGAAATTCTTGGTTGGATTCTTTACCACCATCTGTCTCACACTTCTATCCTCCCTCCGACATGTGAGTACCGAGTCACAACGCACAAGCCTTTTAAGATCATCATTTTCGGCTTTATACTTCAAGTGCTCCAGATCTCGAGCCGAATCCCCCCCAATGGACTGAATCTGGTAGAGCCTTTGATGCAGGCTATTTATACCGTGCAATGTCTCCATGATTAGTACATATGATATTCATTCTGGGCCAGAGGCCACAATTCCTCTCACCCCGAGTTCAATCTTCATTCCCAGCATTCGTTGCTACCAGGAGACCTAGTGTCCCTTATTGCTCTTCACCCAGGATCACATCTAGGATGACTATCCTTGTTGGAGTGGCTTTGTATTTGCCCTCCACCATTTATTGTTCAGCATGTTCCTCTCAATGTTAAACATCACCTCTAGAGCAATCTTCTCAGCATCTTACAGCAAGCTGCAGATAGTATTGTCCATTACTATTCTTGTCCACCTTAACTGGGGACAACAACTGATGCACCCATGCAAGCACTACACAACACCAAATTTTAATGAAATGTAGATTGTATATGGGAGCATGTTAAGGGCTGCTGAGATATCCTTCGTGACTTCCATACAATGTCCATGTTTAATTGCTGGTGAACAGGATGTTTTGATATCACTAATACCATGCACTGTGCACAAGTGTATGGGTGTGAGCTGGGTGCATTCATTTCTATATCAGACTTGTACTCTGTGTCAGATTCTCATCATTATGATTAAGTAGGTCATCTTCCAATATTGGATGTGTTAGGTAGGTCCTTATCACTGGGCACCTAAGCTTTGCTAGGGGGCAGCTACCTCACTAGATGGTTCACAGAGGCACTAGGATCTAGCAAGAAGGATCACAATAAGAAGGTGGTGAGGCAAGTGTCCAGTTAAGCACACTCAGAGGTTGAACTTCTATCAGTCGAGTATATGACCAATAGAGAGTTTACTACCACACTGATCATGAACTAATGTCAATCCAGAGATAAAGCGAAAGCAATATTCTGAATTTGAGAATATAGGAAGCTTGCACTTCCAGTACATGGGTGGCTATTTAAGCTCTACTTCTAAGGTCCTAAAGTAGTAACTATGATGAAATAGTGCTGTGTGTCTGAGAGTCAATAGAAGTGCAGCTATGGAGTGGAGGGATACAAGAATAAAGACTAAGACAGGAATGGGAATTGAGACAGAAAAGGAAACTAACTAGGTAAGGAAATAGTCCAAATTGGGATTCAACTGAGATACAAGAGTACTAGACAAATAGTCAATAACATGAGAGATGAAAGGAACTATTTACTAGCAATACTACAAGTCCATGTTAGAGTGGAGTCATCCATTGGCAGAGTCAGAAGAGTATGAGTCAGGAGATGAGCTGGAATGGGGAATGGTGGAATGCCCTGTAAAGGGTTGCAGTTCTTCAGAGGAGCCTGATCCATGAAGGTAGAGTAGGCTGCAGTGTGGCAATGATGATGATGATGATGAAGAGATGTCTGCAGTGATGTAGGGAGGTGGATATGGAGGGGGATTGACTGCAGGCTGCATAGGTTCTGACTCATCAAGGCTGGGGACATTGGAGTCAACAGAGAAGAGTGGAGGAAGCTGCATGTGACAGGGAGGAATTGCCAGAGGTTCATCAGAGTTAGGGTCAAAGTGATAGACCTCTACTTCTTGGAAGTAGAGTCCATGGGTGACTTTGTATTTGATAATATGTGGAATGACCTCAGGTGGATACATCATGTAGGGATGGAGGAATACAATTGGTTCTCCAGCATAGGGAATCATCTTCCAACCATGGGCCCAGGTGGAGTCAAAGTTGTTGTGAATGGTTTGGATGTACAACCTGTCAGGGTCAAAGATGTGGGTGAAGGGAGCATTCTCCCAAGCAATGTGTAGAATCTTGGTCATCATCCTGTCAGTAGAATAGAATAGAGGGCCTGGGGTCAGCCAGTCTTCAGAGAATAGAGATGTGTGGCCAGGTAGGTGATGGTTGGCAAAAGCAGCATTGCAATAGCATGTGGACTCATTAGTTGAGTAGTTGGGATCTTGAGTGGTGTAGTGGCCAGTGCTGTCTAGGCCTAGCTCATGGATCAAGGCATGATAAATGACATTGTGGTGATTGCACTGAGGGTTCATAACATTATCCCCTTCATTATTAGTGAGTTCCATCTTGCTACTACTTTCTGAAACAGGGGTGGGGTGAGGAGTAGGTGGCTGTCTAACTTCTCCCAGTTCCAATGCCAGAGAAGGGAGATTTGTAGTGTCTGTCAATGGTGTGGATGAGGTTCAATTCATATTGCCTCAGTTGACAAGGGAGCAAATGTGCACAGCAGCCCTGCTAAGTAGAGGATGTTGTTGTCTGATTGATTCAGGGGAGGCCAAAGGTATAGGAGTTGGGGCATGTGGTCTGCCTGTTTCTGGCAACAAGGTTGTCTGCAAGGGCAGTGATGGCAGCATTGATGGATTGGTGCAGTCTTGTACTTGATGGACTTGGTGTTCTGGCATGGCAGGGAAGGTAGGGGGTTCTGTTATAGTCCCTAGCTTGTAGAGATGGTCTGGAGTTGTCATGTCCTCTATGTCAATCAGTACATGGATACTGCTGGTATTGATTGGTCCTTTGTGGAAAAGTGTGTGAAGGGTGAAGTAATGGAGGAGGTTGGGGTGGGAGTGGGTGCCTAGGAGGAGTGATAGGTTGGCTAGGAGTGTGGCAGTTGCCCATATTGGAAATGTGAGGTGTGGTGTTAGGACTTTGAGATATTCTTTGATGCAGAGGTACATAGCTGCCTGCATTGGCAGATCATGACAATAAAGTCTCAGCTTGCAATGGAAGGCTAACATCTTGATAAGATCTAGTGCTTCCCTGAATTGAAGGCATGATATGTGCACTTGGAGTTGGGGGAGTCTGGAAATGTAGGGCGTGAGTCTTGTGTAGAGGTGAATCAGGTTGTGATTGTCAATTTGTTTGTTTGGGAGATCAGGGTAGTGGAGTATGCAAAAGAGAGCTAATTCAGCTAAGTGAGTTGAGTTGTAGACTGACTTTATCAATGAGAAGTTTGGTGGAAGTGCATGAGCTCTCAATGTCATGACATAGTTGAGGGGAGATGTTGTGGCTAACACAAGCAAGTTGGGCCATCTCCATTGAGTGTGAAAGTCAAATGAGCATTCTAGCAGAATGCATGATAGTAGTAACAGTTTCCCTGTAGACATTGCAGTTCTGAACCAAAAGTGGATTCCTTTGAAGAGTGGGGTCCTGGGTGATGGAGTTAACCCAGTCCAGAGATTCTCTGAGTCATACAAGTTCAGAGTCAAGGTTGGATATTTCACCAGGGAGGGCAGGTAGTTTGATCAGGGATCCAGCATTGATTGGCCAGATGAATTCTCAGGTTCCAATTCTGGTTGAGTGGGCTGGGAACAGATGGAGTGGGTGTGAGATGATGAAGGGCACAGCATCCTGTGCAATAGTGGCTGTTGTGATGTGTTGTATGGCAAGGTGTTCTGTGAGGGCATTTAAATGTTCTCAGAAACTGGTGGGTAGTTCAAGGAGGGATGGGAGGCTGTTAGTAGAGTTGCTAGTGCTTGCAGTAGAGTTGGGAGGTAGTTGAGTACCTTGCTGAGCTTCAGCTTGGGCAGTGGTGGTAATGGTCAGTGGGGTGTTAGCATGTAAAGCTTCTGGCTTTATGGTTGAGAGACCTCATGCTCATGCCAAATAGTTCAAACCTGATTATTGGGAGACTATGTGGCACAAGCAAAGGTCAGTTGTCCCCAACAACTGAAGTGCCTCTCAGCTGAATGTGCAGGGAGTTGAGTTGTGAGACTTGACCATGATAGGGGCCAGGTGGTGAGGCCTGGGAGAGGATACAAGTGGAATCAAGTCATGAGACTTGATGAGGATAGTTACACAGTGGAGCAACTAGGTCACTCCCCTGTTGTTGATAGAAAATTAGGCAGGGGGCAATGAAATTTCCCCAGCCCTGGGTGTGGAGCTGTTTGATGATGCAATATCATTGTCAGATGCATCAGTGGGTGATGACTTGCTTTCAGGATGAAGAATGGAGGAGTGATCAACCTCCATTGGTCAGGCTTCAGTTGAGGGGTGATCCTTGACCTGAGCCTTACTGGATGTGACAGGCAGAGTCAATTTGCTGGGCCCATCAACTGCATGCATGGTTGGGGGCTTGAGCAGGTGTGGAGGGTACTCCCACTTGCTTAGGAGGTGGAAGTGAGTGGGGCCCCTGGCCTTTAGCCAGCTGGGGTCATCTTGCATTTCCTTCCCTGTGCAAAGGAATTCTCATTGTTTGAAGAAGTATGACCTGAGAAGGTTGTGGTTGTTGGGGTAGAACCATCTGTCCCATCTCTTGATGGCTGGGGGTGGTCCATATAGGTCAAGATGATGGATGTGTTTGTCATCCCAGTCATGATACATGGACTGGTGACTAGGTTCACCAGTATAGGATTGATCCAAGTAATGGATCCCAAAGAGGTAAGCATGGTCAACCCAGGATGGGTGTAAGGGCTAGGCCCTTACAGTCATATCATCATTTTGTTCTGGATTATTTTAAAGTCATTTGTTGATAATTAATTACTTATTTTCTTGTTTGTCTTTGACCTTGATGGATTACTCAATCCATCAAAAAACACATTCCTTATAATCTCGTCACCAGCTGTCATTAGGACAGCTGACCTTATACCCACACTACGTACATCCCAATACATCAGGCTTATTGTACATCAGTGTGAACTTAAGGTCAAAGCTCTAAGTAAGCCCCTGTAGGCTTACACTTTTTTACAATACCCCACACTTGGGCACATACTAAGTGAACCCATTAAATGCAACTATTGTGCTTAAAGCTTAAAGTAAAACCCTCTTGTCATCTTCCATTCAAATGGCCTCACAGCAGAATCATCCCCCTGGACACTATGACATGTCCGAAGACACACAAATGCAAATCGACGTGATGATGCATGGTGTGAGCATACAGGATGCACTTACACCACCCACACCACTTTCCCCATCAATCCCCTTGCCACACAATGAACTGACCTCCCCCATCCCTTCCCACATACCACCAGCAGACGTGTCGGCCCACCACTCATCCACCACCAGTGAGGAAGCTCCTCTGGAGCTTCCTCTCTTTCCCAAACCCGAACCAAGTCATCCTCCCACAGCACGATCCACGCCATCAAGCACAACTTATCAATCTGAAGGTTCACACTCTGAACCATTGACACCCAAATTCTTGCCTCCTGCCCTTAATGACATGGTCTCCCTAGAAGACCAAGTCAACTCTATATTTACAGACTATGGTGTTATTAAACACCAACGCCAACATCAAATGTTGGTATACACTGAGATGATCATAGTGGAATCGTATAGGGAAACCAACTCACCAATAGACATCAGCTCCAACTGATTCTGCACCACATACCTCAAAGCTTTGACAAAGCTTTGTATGGCCTACCAAAAGGCCCGAGCCACAAAGGTCAAATGAACTGACCTTACACCAATGCACAATGTCTACAAAATGCAACCAACCCAACAGTACCTTGAGCATGTCCTTGACTCCACCAACAATGGGATCACCTTTGATCCCCTCAACACAAAATTCGACAAGGCAATCAAGAGGGCCAAACAACACCCCATGCACAAGCACCATTGTCAGTGCAATAACGATGGACTGCCAGCAACACCCCAACCACAACCTCGCATCACACCCTTATCACTAACTGCACTATCAAATACCGCCCAAGCCATGGCACACTTGCATGTGCCCCGGCAACCAGGGGAAACAGATCAAGCATATAACAAGCACCTCAGTGTGCAATGCTGACATGCACAAGGGTACAGTCTTAGGACTGCACACTTCACAATCGAGGAGTCCACCATCACAGATGGCAAAACCATCCCAGGAAACAACACCTTTGCAAACCACCCACAATGTCATGCCCCAACTACTGGGGCATCATACACACAATCACCACACTCTCTACTGATGCAGCCTGACCCTCAGGGTCAGACTAATAACCCAAGTTTGCATTGGTCTCCCCAACTGCCTCCTATCCCTTTCCCCAAAGGGAAAGGACCAATGGGCATACCATTGCCATGAACCATGGTGCAGGGTAATAACTACCCTGCAAAGAATCCTAAAACTGCAGACTCGCCATTGGCCAAACCCATGGCTGGTGGAAAATCTCCAGTGGCCTTAACATCAAATGTTAAAGCTGAACAACCTTCCACCACTAGCATTCCCATGAATGCTGGCTCGTTCCAGGCCTTGAGCACCCTGTTTGTATTGCCTATGGCTAAACAAACCCCTTGTGCTGATAAGTGGAGTGACCAGGTCGCTCTACAATGAATGCGAAATGAAGATATCTGCACTCATGGGTCATCTCTGATAGATGACCAATACATTAGGTTCAATGGACATATACCCATTGAAGCTACCATATCGGAACATGAGGAGCAAAAAACAGCTACTTGTGTATTCCTGGGAGGACCCCTCAAGATGTCTCAAATGTCTAATTCCCATAAAACAGTCAGGATGGCCTCCCCACAACAACAACCCTCACAACCACCTCTGCAGGGACAAAGTTTGCCCCCACTATACAATCTACATCCCCTCTGAAATCTTCCTCCCGTGCAAGAGGAAGAAGGAGAGGAAGAAGATGATACAAAGGAGGAGCAGGAGGTGTACACCACCTCATGACTCCCCACACTGAACTGAGGGACTTGTCAATACTCTCTAGTCAGAGAGGCACATGATGAGTCAGTAACTCTGGGGATCATACAATCCGTCCAGAGTTACAATAACCTCATGTATGATCATTTACATCGAACGATCAACCAATACCTCGCACAACCAATCAAATACCCTGAAGGTTATAAACCTTCATTAAACAAGCTCCCTACAGAAAAGAGCTTGGAACCATATGGTGGAAGTCACTGATTCAGAGACCTATTGTCATTCGTGACAAGCCTCTGTGCTGACTTCACCATGAAGGGACTAGGGGGACAGAGTCCTGCTATGGATCGACTATGAATCCTAATCCTCCAATATTACCTCATTGGAGAGGCAAAGGATATGTTCATTCATCATGTACTTAGTATAGATCGTAGTAAATATGATTGGACATTCAAGAGCATCATTATGGTGCTCTATGACAGATTCATCAGACTGACGTTAATGCACAAGGCTCATGAGAGCCTCAAAGGGGTCAGGTATAATCCCAAAGAAGGGATTCAACATTATTATGATGCCATCTTGGGATATTTGCAAGATATGGCTGTCCATCCCGATGACTACTCTCTCATTGAGACCTTCTTGGAAGGTCTTCCACAAACTATGAGACACTTCCTCATGTTCAACAGAGGGTTGTCACCTGAAATGAATCAACTTGAAGACTTCGTAGTGCATGCAGCTGATTACAAGAATTGAATGCAAAGCAGTGCCTTCTTCGAGAGAGTACTAAAACCCTCTCGAGTACATGAACCATCCACAGGCTTCTCCCAGAAGCCTGCCGCAGCTGAACCAAGGATGAGGACTGCATGGGTTCCTTGTCACATATCCACAGGGTGGGATTGTATCCCTGCTCATGAGCTAAGGCGACCATCGAATGCCTTTCCACCCAAGTGACCGACAAGACCTCCACCTCGACTAAACAAACCAAAAGCCCATCTTAAACCACAAGTGCAGAACAAGGCACTTGTAAGGCAGAACCAAGAAAACAAGGCCACAGAAAAAGGGCCTTGTTATGAATGTGGAAAACACAGTCACTGGGCAAATGAATGCCCAGAGAAAGGGAAACACCACAGCTATGTACAAGCTGCACACACAGTTGTTCCAACAAACAACAAGGAGATACTCCTCCAGAAAGCTGAAGAAATTGAGGAAGGGTCAACCTCAGACAATAACACTGAGGCCCAAGAAGAATTGGAACTGAGTTCATCAAACAGAGATGAACTAGTAGAGGTCAAAGTCATTGAGTCAGACTATGGGTCTGATGTCAATGATGCATATGACTTTGCCACCATGATCAGCAATGGAGATTCTGAGAATGAAAACCACAATGACTTCAATGTCGTCAATGCACTCACTGTTGAGCCCAGCAAAAAACCAGACCACAAAGTGAGGGTATGCCACATTACCCTCCATAAAGAGAAGGAGAAGATCCTTCAACCCCAAGCCTCCCTCAGTGAGAAACAATGCCTCACAACCCTTGTCAGTGTCAACAGTATTGATGCTTGGATGCTGTGGGACTCCAGTAGCATGACTACCAGCATAACTCCCACTTTTGCACAAGTAGCTGGCATAAGGGTCAACAAATTATTGGACCCCTACACCCTGCAGCTGGGGACAGTGGGCAGCTGATCCACTGTAAAATACAGTGTGACAATAGATGTTACCATTGGAAACATATGTACCCATATGTATGTAGATGTAGCGAACTTTGATTGCTATGACATGATAATTGGTATGCCATTTATGCACACCAACAATGTAGTCCTTGACTTCATTAAGAATGAAGTCAGAATAGGAAATGAAACCATAGTGGTAGTGAACCTCGCCAGCAAATCAGATACTTGCCTGTGTTGCCACCATGTGACCAATAAGAACAAGCCAAGTTGACTTATGGAGGATGTTTAATGAGACAATGTCCATTGAACATCCATAGAAGATGCACAAGATGACAAACAAAGTTTTCAAGGGGAAACACTACCCCACGACAGCTGTCATCTATTAGAAGAAGTCGAGAGTTCCATGAACTCTCAAAGGGGGGGCAATGGTCAAGGAGAACACAAGGTCTCCTCCAAAGAAGGTCAAAATGCCCCTCAGAGATTGCAAAAAATGAGACAAAAACCTCATTTAGTAGACAAACCCACTCAGAACCCAATATTTGAATGGTATTACAACCTCCATATGCCTGCAGAGTGGAATGCCATGGTCTGCAGCATATGGGAAATGTGTCATCCTGGGGACAAACCACCAACATCAACTGGGTTTACACAACCCAATCTTGATGATGTAGTTGAGACACAAGAGTTCACCAGGGTATACTACTCTGATGAGATGGTACGAGACCAACTTCACAGTATGCTCATCACTCATCTTCCAGTGGAAGACGGCTCAGAAAAATGGATACAAAATGCTCATATCAATGCTGAAAAGAGAAATCACCACCCTGAGTGACAAGGTCAGTACTCCAAGAAGGACATACTGACCCTGTGCCAGCAGTGGTTCAATGAATTCGAGGACATAATGCATGGTCCTCCAGATGAACTTCCCCCATTTTGTGAAGTAAATCAAATAAACCTCATTGATGAGAACAAAAAGTATAATTACTTCACTCCTCGATGTCCTCAATCCCTACATGGGGAGTTTCACCAGAAACTCAACTGCTATGTGAATGCAAAGTGGTGGGAGCCTTGGCACGTCTCCCAAGCAGCACTGTTGCTGTGCATCCCAACGAAAGATGGTTGATTGTGAACCGTCATCGATGCATGACAATGAAACAAGAACACCATCAAGGATGCCATGCCCTTGCCAGACCAAGACATCATTTGAGAAGACATCGCATGAGCACGATATCGATCCAAGATCAACCTCACTGACACTTACAAGCAAGTCTGAGTATGTCTAGAAGATGTAGACAAAACAGGGTTTGCAATGATTGCTGGCACATACATCAGCAACATAATGCAACAGGGGGATTGCAATGCCCCTGCAACCTTTCAGCAGTTAATGACTGCTATCTTCTGTGATATCATAGGCATATGTGTACACATATACCTGGATGATATCTTTATATTCTCTGATTCGATAGATGAGCACAAAGATCATCTACGACTTGTGTTCAAGTGACTGTGCAAACACAAGTTATATGTCAAACAATCCAAATGCAATCTGTACACAGATCACATTGACTGCCTTGGTCATATCATAGATGACCAAGGGATACACCCAGACGAGGACAAATTGACCCGCATCCAGGAGTGGTGCACTCCCAGAAACTACACTGACGTCCAACAATTCATTGGACTCATCAACTACCTGGCAAACTTCTTGCCAGATGTATCCGCATACACTGGACCACTACTTGCAATCACTCAGAATGGGACCCCGTTCCATTGGAGACCCCTTCACCAACAATGTTTTGACATGGTGAAGAGGATCTGTGAGAAGACTCCCATCATCAAAGCAATAGACTCCAGAACTGGGGAACCTATATAGATCATCTGCGATGCCTCTAAGACAGGCATTGGTGCTATGTATGGACAAGGACCCACCTGGGCAGACTGCTGCCCAGCAGGGTTCATGTCCAAGAAGTTCACCCCAGCACAGCAAAACTATGCCATGCATGAACTCAAGACACTAACAATTTTAGAAGTGCTAATGAAATGGGAAGACAAACTTGTTGGCTACTGGATCCATGTTATCACAGATCACAAGGCACTGGAGTTCTTCAAAACTCAAGTGTGACTGTCTAGCCAACAACAACGATGGATGGACTATCTATCGCATTTTAACTTTGACATTACATATGTCAAAGGAGAATGAAATAAAGTAGCAGACTGCTTGTCTCGCTACTTTGAAAGTGATACTCCAGGAGAAAAACACTCCCCTGGAGAATATGTCCAAGTCGATCACAGAATTGACCCTCACTGTGAGGACCTACCCCTACAACGAGCTGAGGAGATTGAGCATCTTCTCAACAGAGTCAAGGCAATGGTCAAGCAACCATTGTGTCAAAGCACCTGCCTGTGCAAACAGAAGGAAGAACAAGAGATCAAAGCTTGTGAGCTTCAAGAAGCAGCCCAGAGACAGGCTGCTCAACAGGAGCCACGAGAACAATTCATCGAGTCTCCAACACTAGGAGATGCACTAACAGGTAATGTCACCATCGAAGCTCCAATGGAGCTCCCAATCGATGTGACAAAAACAATCACATCAGGATATGCATCCAACCCCATATTTTCAGCAGTGCTTGAAGCACCTGAGAAATACAGTGGCTTTACTGTCAACAATGACAGTATTATTTGAAGAACTACCCCCCAAGGTTGGTCACTTTGGTGACCAATGGACAGCAGAGTACCTCCAAAGGTGGTACTGGTGGCCAAAAATAGCCAAGGATGCACACATGTTCTGCAGGACATGTGAGATATGTCAGTGCTTGAAGGTCTTGAATATGAAACCTTCCAGAGAATTGCACTCACTACTGGTCCCAACCAAACCTTGGGATTCCATTGGAATGGACTTCGTTGGCCCATTCCCTGAATCCAGAGGTTTCAATTACCTTTGGGTCATCATTTGTAGAATGACGAGCATGGTACATCTCATCCCAGTGCATACACCAATGAAAGCATCCAAGTTATCCTGGATATACCTATGAGAAATCGTGAGGCTGCATGGCCTCCCTAGCTCAATCATTAGCAATTGAGATTTGAAATTCACCTCTGTTTGGTGGGTAGAACTCCATAAGATCTTAGGAGCTAAGCTCCTAATGTCCACTTCATTCCACCCACAAACAGACAGACAAACTGAATGCATGAATTGAAATATTGGACAGATATTTTGGGCAACAGTCAGCCATGACCAAAAGAACTGGGTAGATAAGATACTCATGACCGAGTTCACTATAAACTCGAGTATATCCACCACCACTGGATATGCACTGTTTGAATTGAACAGTGGATACATGCCCAGTATGATCCAAGAAATATAGGGCAACCTAACACCCCCTAAGGGTGTTAGACTATTTGCTGAAGCCGCCCTGATGAACTTGGCATCTGTGCATGACGCCATCATAGAAGCACGAGTTTTTCAAGCCTGCCAGGCAAACAAGAGGAGAGGACCTGAACCCGACATTAAAGTCAGAGACCCAGTATTCCTTTCCACAAAGAACTTGAACTTGCCAAAAGGCAGAGCTTGCAAGCTCTGCCCAAAATTTATAGGACCCTTCAAGGTCCTAAAAGCCAAGCCTGAGACATCTAACTACCATCTTGAGCTACCACTGGCCCTACAGGAACATTGAATACACCCAATGTTCCACATATCCCTACTGCAGCCCTATAATGCATTGGATGACACACTATTCCCAAGCTGAAATAAACTGGAACCCTAGGATTTCAGCATAGATGACGAACATGAATGGTTTGTCAATGAAATCATTGGTCATTGTTTCACAAATGATGGCAAGGCAGAGTTCCAAGTCTGCTGGAGTCTAGGTGATATGACTTGGGAGCTGTATAGCCATTGTAAAGACCTAGCAGCCCTAGATCAGTATCTAGAGCTGAAAGGTGCTAAGTCAATCCAACAGCTACCATGGATCAGTCAATGACTATCTGTGGAAAAATTGATGGTGTCCAAAATTGGACACTCAACCCTGAGGATTGCATTCCCAATGTTTGGGAACACAAAGACTGGACAAATAATTTTAATTCATCCTTTCACCTCAACCACAACCATGGACTCCCAACACAGCCAACACAACCAACCCGCACAACAACAACTCCAACAACCAGTGCTGGGTGATCCAAATCACCCTGCACAACCTGGAGGCCCTACAACAGGCCTCGAAGGGGGGAGGGTGATGGATATATCATCCGACCCAACCCCAATGCACATACATGATGGACAGCAACTAGCCACCTATCAAGCATTACTCAATAACCTTGTGGGCACACTACCACAAGGCCCAAACCCAACAGATCCATTGCATCTACATGCGATGCCTCCACCACCACAATCTTTCATGCAAGGCTTCACATATCCCACGTTCTACCCACTGCCCCCACACATGTACAGTTTCCCACAACTGTACGGACCATACCCTCCACTGATGAACCCATACCCGCCATATCAGCAACTGCCCACCACACCACTCATACAGCAACAGCATGTGTCAATCCAACAAATGACGCAGGCACCCCAACCACCACTACCACAGAACCAAGACTGGCCAACAACCACGTTGTGCCTGATTACACTGGAACCCACCAATCCTGATTCACAGAGGAACACTAATGCTCCTCCGTCGCAACCTTCCTCTGTGACATCCAATAGAGGAAGAAGTAGGACAACTGAATGACTGCCACCCTCATCCTCAAAGGACAAGGGCAAACAAATAACAACAGAGCTAGTCCAACCGGTGCTGTCTTCAAAAGCTCAAGGAAAACAAAAAGCCGTAGATGTAGAGCTCAAGGGCAACCAGTATGTCCAAGAGCTCATGAACTGCCTCAACAAAGCAGGTCTACCAATAGACCTGGTATCAGAAATAAGCACCAGCTCACAACATGCTGGTTGCAACACCATTATCGAGGAGCTTCTCGCCAAGCTCCACAGCCTTCAGGATTGTTTCATCATGCTTGAAGGATGAAACAGCCTCTTGCAAAGGCAGGTTTCTAACCTGCAATGACAACTTAGTGAGAAGCTGGACCAGGAGGAGGAATGGCCAGCGAAATGACATGCAATGTCCCAATCAATGTCATTGTCCCAACGGGGGGTGCACAGCACCCCACAAGCCACCACCACACCAACATCACACATGGGCAATGAGGTAAAACCATTACCTTGTCAGTGCCACCAACCATCACCCCCACCAGTCGCATTGTCATCACATCAGCCACCACCACCCCCAGCTGATATCACACTACCCTACATTGAGGAAGTACCCTCAGGGGACATTGATGTCCTCATGACAGAACCTCCTAAACTACCCTCCTCGAGGTCAACAGAACTGACCCTGAGTGGCATTATCCTGTCAGAGTCCCTATTTGAGGGACTCTCATTCGGTCAACCCATCCTGGTATGCCCACTAGGTACCCTACTGCCAGAGCTGAAAATCCACCTCCACCATGAATTCACCCAATACAGCCCAGATGACCAGAAGAGCAGTTGTCAGGGCTGGAGTACTCGAGCGATGACAACGATTCAGCAAAGAATCGTCACAAGAAGACCAAAGGAAAAGGCAAGACTAAGGCACCATTGTCAGATGCAGATGACTGTGCTGACATCTCAGACCTCATTGGCCATGGAGGCAGGATCCCTGACCTCTGGGGGCTCTGGGGCACCAAACCCAGCATCCATGAATGCGACAACTTCATGCGTGGAATGTTGTTGCATGATGTTTACTACTACTGGCAAACAAATACAGTGTTTGCAGGTACCAATGCTCGACTTGCTGCCAACACCAAACTCCAAGGCAGGGAGTTCATACACAGCAACAAGAAGGGCACCATTCATCATATCGCAGGAATGGGTCTACCTACGACCCCAAGACAAGTCATCAGATTGTGGCAGTTTATGAATAACTGCTACATCAACATCCATAGCAGGTTCGAAGCATATTTCCTGCTTCGAGAACTGCACAACATTGCCTCCTCAACCCTTCCAGAGCATCACGATGATGCTATGGAATTCATCTTGAACCTTGAGGGTTATGACCCCAAGTTCCTAGCACCTGGGATGCAGGAGGAGTATGTCACCAGGCTAGAGCCCATTCCGCACACCATCCAAGACCACAGCACATGTAACATCCTCAAATGAAATGAGGGCAAAGGACTGCCCATGCCCTCTGGACCCCAATTGTTTGATATTGACCTTCTAGGTCAATATCTCCTGATACATGGAAACCCAGATACCTGTAATGCCTTCAACGGCATTGCATTTGAACAATGGAAGCTCATGCACTGCCATTGTGCCTTCAGATACAGCCTGGGTTGTGCCCTAAGCCCTGATGACAAGAGCACTGCCCAGAGATTTGTGCGATTATTCACAGTACTGGTGGCGACTCCTCACCTGTACTGTGAGTTCATTGCATCATACAATAGTTGTGTTCCCCCAGAACGTGCCTTCATTCCTCAAAACAGGCCTGTATACTTGATAGGCCCCCTAGAAATGACTTCCTACACATTGCACAACCTGAGCCTCAACAATGTGGCTCATGTCCTCATCTGCAACAGCATACCCATCTCATGGGTAGACCACTCCTACCTCTTCAGGCTGTGGTGGCTAAACCACACCTACCGTGGTGACCAGCTGCACCATGATTTATACAACAAACATGACAATCACCAGGTTGAGTATCTCGACTGATATCATGAGCCCCTGGCAATTCTTGAGTGGGATGGATGGAGACACCCCACTCACAATGACATTAACCAGTTCTTGTACTTTGAGTACAAGAACACATGACAGACCAAGGGGGAGCACTTTGTTCCCTGAGGATGGTTACCAGCAGGGGCCTTGCCATTCTTCTGGCTCCTCCAGAACCATGAGTACCCTCAATGCCTGCTGGAACCACCCCCCTCTCAATTGTGGCTAGCCCACCCCCTCACACTGACTCTCACTGGGTCAGCACCTACCATCACTGAGGGAGTGGCTCTTGATGCAGATACCCAAATGACAGAGGCCAACGCCTCTGTAACCACCCCCATCATCACTGACCATCCATCATCAGATGCAACCATGACTGAGGCCAATGCCTCTGCCCTTGTGTCTGATCTGCCCCCTATTGCCTTCTTGGCTGAGGCCAATGCCTCTGCCCCCTCATCCCAAGATGTTGTAGGCAAGTCTTCATCAGTCACCTCTTCCCACTCATGCTCATCCTCATCACCTTCGTGAACAAGTCGACCTCATCTTACACCTTCGATGAGGTGAACTGTCACCTCATACTAATCTACCCTGCTGACTGGGCACTATATGTGCTCCGTCTACTGCTCACTACCACAAGTAGCCGTGCCACTTGTGTCTCAATTTCCTTGACCATATTCTACAGTCTCAACAGGGGGTGTGTAAGGGCTAGGCCCTTACAGCCATATCATCATTTTGTCTGGATTATTTTAAAGTCATTTGTTGATAATTAATTACTTATTTTCTTGTTTGTCTTTGACCTTGATGGATTACTCAATCCATCAAAAAACACATTCCTTATAATCTCGTCACCAGCTGTCATTAGGACAGCTGACCTTATACCCACACTACATACATCCCAATACATTGGGCTTATTGTACATTGGTGTGAACTTAAGGTCAAAGCTCTAAGTAAGCCCCTGTAGGCTTACAATGGGTTGACTCTGTTGTGGATGAGGACCTCAGCAACAGTGTTGAGGTTCATATTTGGCACTTGACTATCATCAATGTCAAGTGATCAGAAATAACATGTTGGTCCCGGTTGTGGGACAAAGGGGCATTCAGGATGTTGAGTGTTCCAATGCTCAATATATTCTCTATAAAGTTGCAGTGATGCAACTAGGACAGCAAAGAGCCAGGTGAATCTCACCTGGCTGGTGCAATTAGGACCATGCTCTGGTGGCCCAAAGAAGCAAGCTAGGCCATACCTGAAAGTGGTTTGATGGTGTATGAGCTGTCTATGCTTGAACAAGATACTATTGATGGGGTTGTTGGACCCCAGGCAGCTATGGGTAAGAAGATATTGACCAAGATGGTCAATATTGAAAAGGCCAGCTCCTGTGGGCTGGGTGAAACCCATGCCCTGGGTCCAGTTTTTGGGATTTGAGATGCAAGCTTGTTTGTACACTCACAACAGTTGGTGCTCTTCCCTTATCTCAGTGGTTATTCTGGATGGGTGTGTGTCTGGATGGAAGCCACTATAGTGCAACAGGAAGATCATTGTGTCATTATAGTGCTCCTCCTCTGTATGCTGAGCTATTCTGTAGAGCTCAGTCAGGAGGTGGTGTGCCTCAGCTCAATGCTCAGCTTTGGTGTGATGATTATTGAGAAGCTTGATCAGCTTCTCTACTTCGCAGGGAGTCATAGGCAGTCTGTGACAGGCTGCCTTATAGACTGGATGGGTGGCCAGGATTTTGAACTCCTGGCCTTGGAATTCTGCCATTGCAGTGATGGTGGCAGTGGCTCTGGCAAACATGGTATTGGTTTGTCATGAGTAATGAACTCACTGTGACAACATGTTCCACATGCTGTTGTCACATTCATGACTATGGACTTGGCTGTGTTGCCATAGTCCCCACATGGACAGAATAATGCCATTATGACCTGGCAGATTGTGGATGATTGATCAAGATGTCAACCTAGAGGTCAACAATTGAGGGGCCTTCTTCTTACCCTTCTTGGGTTTGAAGTCTTCAGCCATGTCTTCCTCCTCACTGGAGGACATGGGGGTCATGTCCTCAGGTGTGAGGTAATCAGGGACAACTCAAGGAGTGTCCTTGAGTTTGGTGGGGAGACAGACCAGAATGAGTGGTCCATAGTTGCATGTGGGAGAGGTGGGACCTGGGATCCCAGGTCCTGACAGTAGTTCTTCAATATATGATGACTGCTCAGAAGTGGTTGTCAGTGGGAGTGGGGTATTGTCCATTGGGACATCAGTGGGAGCAGGGTATCATCTATTGGGATGTCATCATAGATGAGTGTGACATCCAGTTCTTAGGTGACTGTCTCATCAGTCATCCTGATGGGTGAATCCTGTCACCTTCACTTGGACAACTTTTTGACAGGTGTTGGTTCTTGACTAGTGCTAGGTGCACTAGTCTTAGAGGAGGTTGCAGTCAGGCAAGTGCTCTCAGCACTCACCTTCTTGGATGTGACAGGCAGCAGCTTGGTTTGCATACCTGCCTTTGAGGATGAAGATGATGAGCAAGCACTGCCAGTGCTTGCTTTGGAGGATGTAGAGGATGTATGAGTCATTGCATTACTCACAGCTAAAGCATATGATTTTGGTCAAGCTGCTGAGCTTGACATGGGTTGTTGTTGCTGTTGTAGTGGAGCTGGGGTGGCTCCACCAGGAGGTGTTAGAGAACCAGATAGGGTCCTCTTTTTTGACACATGAATCATGGCCTTGAGCTCATACTCTCTTGATTGCTGTACAGCAGAGAGTGTATTGTTGAGGTGGTGGAGGCATCCTTCAAGGATGCTGATGTGCACATTTTTGTTTTGTATAATCTCAATGAGTTTGTTGAGAATTTGGTTGATTGACTTGTCAAATGGGTTGATCATATTGATGAGGTGGTCATTTAACCCAGCCTCATGTAATTGAGATATGAGGCCCAAGTTCTGTTCCTTGTATTGCTGTTGGAGTAAGTCTTGCTCTGATGCACATTGCTTGCCTTTGGCTCTCAACAGCCCAGATGTCATCAAAGGCATGGAGTGAGGTAGTTGCTGAGTGTATTCACTCAGTGCAGTTGGGTAGTGATGGTGATGGGCCAACTGGAGTGCAGTTGGCAGTGGTGGCAATGCATGATAGGGGTGGTAAGGCATTGTTGTTGGATGATGGAGCATTGGTGGCAGAGGAGGGTAGTATGCAGGGTTCAGGTAACCCTGTGGGTAGGGATTGAATGGAGGGTGGCTGAATTGTTGATTTGGCCATTGCTTGAATTGCAGATGTTGAGACATTGACATTGGTATCATCAACAGTAGAGCACAATGAGGGTCTTGGTGCCCTTGTTGATGCTTGGGCTGACTCATAAATGTTGGGGTGGGGTCTGAAGTCATGTCCATTGACTCTCTCCCCCTCCCAGGACCTGTCCAGGGTCCTTGGAATGTAGATGGTGCAGAGCTGCTTGCACTGCTCTGCTGAGGCATGGAAGTTGGTTGTTGTGGTTGTTGTGGGTGCTGGGGGTTCATGGTGGTGGTTGTAGAGAGAGAAGAGGTGACTTTTGCAAGTCACCATTGGTAATATATTGTGGGATTCTCAGGGTTGAAGTTAATCTCTTCAACCTGATTTGTGCCTACCATTTCTGGTAGGCTGTGATCAGGGTCAAAGTTGCTGAACCTTCAACACCCCTTGCAGCTCCAGGTACCTATCCAATGCTGTGAGTTCTTTACAGTGTTGTATTGGTTCCCAAGTGGTGTCTCCCAGACTCCACCAGACCTGAAATTTGATGTTACCATCATCAGTAAACTGATGGCCTATGATCTCTTTGACAAACCATTTGTGCTCATTGTCAAACCCAAAGTCATATGGCTTGGGCTGTGATTGCTCTGGGAATAAGGTGTCATCTGAGGCATGATATGGCCTCAGAAGGTTTATGTGAAACACTGGATGGATTTTCCAGTGTAATAACACTGGAGGCAGTTCCAATTTGTAATTGGAAGTCTCTGGCTTTGATTCTAGGACCTTGTAGGGTCCTATAAACTTTGGACAGAGTTTTTGAGTTCTGTCTTTTGGTAACAAGAGGTTCTGTGTAGAAAGGTAGACTAAGTCTCCTTTCTCAATATGAGGTTCTGGCCCTCATTTTTTATTGGCATTGTGGGTTTGGAAAACCCATGATTCTATTATTGTGTCATGGGCAGCTGCTAAGTTTAGCAGCACTGCTTCTGCAAAGGTTTTTATCCCTTTGTGGATGGTTTCAGCATTGCAGCTGTCCTGGATCATGGATGGCATATATCCATAATTCAACTTGAATGGGGCATATTTCATGGTAGCTGAGATGCTCAAGTTGATTGCAAACTCAGTTAATGGTGCTTTGTTGACCCAATTAGTTTGGTTGTAGCATACCATTGCACAGAAGATCTGACTGATATTGCAATTCATTCACTTGGTCTAGCCATCCATTTGAGGGTGAAAAGAGGTTGACATTAGGAGCTTGGCTCCTAATATCTTGTGAAGTTCTCTCCACCAGGTAGATGTGAATTTCAAGTCTTGATCACTCACAATTGAGCTCAGTAGTCTGTGTAAATGTACAATATCTTATATGTAAACCCATGACAGTTCTGACACTGTCATTTTGGTGTGTACTGGTATTAAGTGCACCATACTTGTCATTCAGCACATAACTACCCAGAGATAGTTAAAGCCTCTGGATTCTGGGAATGGACCAATGAAGTCCATCCCAGTTGAGTCCCAGGGTTTGGTAGGAACCAGTAGAGAGTGTAGCTCTCCACTGGGTTTTGTGTTTGATGTCTTGGTTCACACACATGTTTCACAAGTTCCACAGAACTTATGACAATCTTTTACCAATGAAGGCCACCAGTACCATCTGCAGACATACTCTGCCATTTGCTGGTTGCCTAGGTGTCCTACAATTTTGTGGGCCTTTGTCAGTACCTGGGTTATGAGTCACCTGTCATTTGGAATACATATGACTCAGTCTCCTAGGAGAGTTTTCTTCATGATCACTCCTCAGTTATCTGCAGAGAAGTCTCCATACTTCTCTGGAGATTGTTTGACTATACTCATTAATGAATTTGCATTGTAGCTGGTGATGACTTTGTCAATGAAGTCATCTCCAATGGTGAAATTGGCAGTGTTACCAGTTGCAGAGAGTGACTCACCAAGGGTTATTCCCTTGGTTTTGCATTTTTGTGTCGAGTGTTTCACTCAGCCAACATCTGGTTCTACAGCATGGAGGGCAGCTGCCTCTTGAAGCTCTTCACCTTCAATATCTCGTTGTTTGTGCTTTTCTTGGAGTCTGGTGCTTCACCTGACTCCTTCATCATTCATGGCTGCCAGTCAGTCTTGCAGACATTGTATCTCTGCTCATCTTGGTGCTGGCAAATCATCTCCTTCAGGGTTGATATGAAAGTCAGCCTGTATGTACTCCCTGCTGGGGTGCTCTTCCCCCAGTTGATCACTCTTGTAGTATTGCAAGAGACAGTCAGCAATCTTGTTGCATTCTCCTTTGACATAGGTTATGTCAAAGTTGAACCTTGACATATAGTCAAGCCATCATCATTGTTGGCTCAACAATTTCAATTGAGTTTTGAAAAACTCAAGTGCTTTATGGTCAGTAATGATGTGGATTTGGTAACCCACCAGCTTATCCTCCCACTTCAGTAGTGCTTCAAGGATAGCCAACATTTTGAGTTCATGCACAGCATAGTTCTGCTGTGCTGCAGAGAACTTTTTAGACATGAATCCTGCTGGGTGACAGTCCACCCAGCTGGGGCCTTGTCCATACATGGCACCAACACCAGTTTTCGAAGCATCACAGATAACCCATATGGGTTCTCCATTCTTTAGATCTATTGGTCAGATCATGGGCATTTTACAACAGATGTGTTTGATCATATCAAAGCATCTCTGATGTAATGGTTGCCAGTGGAATGGTGTTCTGTTCTGTGTTATGGCCATTAACAGGCCAGTATACACAGTTACATCTGGCAGAAAGTTGGACATGTAGTTAATGAGTCCAACAAATTTCTGCACATCATTATAGTTGTGAGGGATTCTCCACTCACAGATCTGGGATAGTTTATCAGTATCAGGATGGATACCATTATTGTCTATTACATGACTGAGACAGTCTACTTGGTCTGCATACAGTTCTACCTTTGACTCTTTGATGTAGAGCTGTTGTTGGCAGAGTTGGTCTAATACAAGCCATAGATGCTGCTCATGTTCCTCCACAGAGTTAGAAAGTATAAATATATCATCCAGGTATACATGGATGAATATGCCAAGACATCTCTAAAACTAGATGTCATCTATCTTTGGAATGTGGCAGAGGTGTTACAGTCCCCTTGCTGCATGATATTACTGACATATGTCCCCACAATGGTGGTGAAGGCTGTCTTCTCCACATCCTTGGGTCAGACTCTAACCTGTTTGTATGTGTCAGCTAGATCAATCTTAGAGTGATATCTCACTCTAGCCACATCTTCACAGATTACTTCTTGATCAGGTAAAGGAGTTACATCCTTTACTGTGTTATCATTTTGCTCCTTCACATCAATGACTGTATGCAGTCATCCATCCTTCTTGGGGATGCAAAGCAAAGGGGCTGCTTGCATAACATTGCAGGGTTCCCACCACCCCACATCAACATAATGGTTGAGTTTTACATGGAACTCCTCCCATAATGACTGCAGGCATCTGGGCAAGTGATAGTTATATCACTTGTTCTCCTCAATGAGGTGAATCTCATGATTCACCTCTTGAAATGGGGGTAGGTGAGATAGTGTTCCCTGCATCATATCATGGTAGTTGCACAGCAACCACTGCTTAATCTGCAGTATTTTGCACTGGTTCTGGTCACCCAAATTATCAGGTGGTTTCTTTGTTTTGAATTGAGCACATGTGTCCTCAATTCATTTTATGCAGTCATCTTCCATTGGTAGACAGACAACTGTCATACTATGGATATAGTCCCTGAGAGACCACTCAGGGTATCTTATCCTGGTGAATTCTTCTGTGTGGACAATATTGTCCACACTGCTTGGGGTGTATCCTGTAGATGGTGGGTGTCTGTCTGCAGGTCATTTCATTGACTAGACACCTGATACCATGGTGTTCCATTTGTCAGGCATCCATAGGTCATAGTACCAGTCATACATTGCCTTGATGACCAGTGTTTCAATGAGTTGTTTGTGGACTGGTGGTCCTCACCTTTGATGAGCTAGTAACTCGTCTTCAACTGAGATGATAGGGTGGAATTTAGGTTCACTTGTGTATCATGGATGAGGGAGTTTCTCCCCATTGTCTTTATCTTTTGTCCTTGAGGGGATCTCCTTGAGGGTTTGGGGATAATTGTGGGGGAGTTTTTCCCCAACCTGTATTCCACTTGCTTTGGTGACATCCTCTACTGTCACTTGATTTTTAGTGGACTCCTTGCCTCCATATAGTCATGTTGACTGATATTTATCAGTCAAACAATGGTGACAGAGCTGCATATCCAAATTACTGACAGTGTCAGTAGCTGGAATGCTGACTCCATCAATGATAACAGCTCGATTCTTGAAATCAAGCTTCACTTTATGCCAATGCATAAAGGGAGTTCTGATAATCATGTCATAGTGATCGAAGTTCACTATGTTGAGGTACAATGAGGTTTTTATAGGCCTGACTGTTAATTCAACAGTTGTGCTGTACTTCACAGTGGATCTACTACCAACTGTGCCCAGTTGGAGCATGTGCAGATCTTCTAGTTCACTGACTTTAACATCAGCAATTTGAGCAAAGGCTGGGGTCATTCCAGAGGTCATACTCCCTGAGTCCCAGAGCATCCAGGCTTCGATGCTATTAATGCTGATATATGATGTGAGACATTGCTTCTTGCAAGGGGCAATTTGTGGATGCAATATCTTTCCTTTATTGGTTCAAAGAGTGACTCTTCAAACCCATTGATTTTGAGGCTCATCTTCCTCAGGGTAATCAGTGAGCACATTTATTTTGCTCTCTGCAGAAGTATCATTGATACTTGTGAGGAAATTCATGTCTTTGCTATCAGACCCATAGTCAGACTCAATGATGGTCACTTCAGTGTACCCATCTTCTAAGGCTTGTGTTGATGCATGATCTTTGTCAATGTCGTCCTCCTCTTCTTCATAATCAGGCTGGTCATCTTCTGCCTGATCATTGTCTTCTTCTCCTGTGTGTGATACTTTGTCTTCAGGTATCGCTGTGTGAGCAGCTCAAATCTGTGAGGGTTTACCCTTCAAAGGACACTTGTCCAAGCTAGCATAATGGTTACTGCCACAGTGATAACATTTTATGGCATTGGTAGGTTTATTGGTGTGGTGGTCCAGTGGTTTACTGGGCCACCTCGTGCCTTGGTGGTTGCTTGACTTGTAATCCAGTTGAACTGTTTTGTTTTTTGAGTCATGCAAGAGTAGGTTTATTGGTGTGGTGGTCCAGTGGTTTACTGGGCCACCTCGTGCCTTGGTGGTTGCTTGACTTGTAATCCAG
>JAEUWR010000683.1:0-11945 GCA_018524895.1 Podaxis sp. C-F-101400
GACGAGGACGTCATTTTGGCATATGACGCTCGTTGAGGGGATGGAGATGGGGCAGACGACCTGTAATTGGTTGGGCGAGTGTTATTGTTGATGGGGGGTGGAGGGCCTGGAGGGGTGGGGCAGGGAGGGAGGGGGGCCTTGGGGGGAGGAAGAGGAGGATGTGGGGGGACAACAATAGGCTGACACTGATTTTGGGCGGCTATCGGTTTAGCGGGACAAACAGGGCAGTGCTTGCCAGTGGTTTGCCATGGGTTGGCGCTGAGCTTGGCCTCAGGAGGACTTAAAGTCACTCCTGAAGTTGCCGGGGGACTCAAAGTCACCCCTAGGGATGGACCATTAGTCTCGCCCTGAGGGACAGTGGGAGGGGGGGAAGCATGTCAATATCTCTATTTAAACCAGATGACTCACCTGGTTTGTCTTGGACGTTGGCAGGGAGACACAAGAGGGCAATTGCTCGAGCCGTGTCCTTTTTGAGTTGCGAATCTGAGCTCTGGTGATACCCAGTAGCATCAGAGTGGGGAGAAGGAGAGGAGCTCTGGAGATATCCAGTAGCATCCTTGGTGGAAGGGGAGGACACGGCTGGTGCCTTTTCAGCCTGGCATTCTTGACGTTGCTGCGTGTTCATTGGAGTGGGAGTGGGAGAAGGAATAGGAGGGGGAAATTGCATAGAAATAAACTGATGAAGACTTAGACGATGGCCTTCGCATGGAACAGAAAGGTTGTGCATTTGTTCCGAGTGCACAATGGTGCGGAGTAAGTTGATGAGGTGCATGGTGCCCTCGAAATCACCAAATTTAGAGATGTTATCGGTTTGAGCCCATTGAGACAGGTAACAGACAATGAAACCAAGGAGGGATGATGCAAATTTCAATCCCTCGAAGTCACTTGTGTTTGTGACATCAATGTCACAAATAGCATCAAAAATACGGTCATGGACTGATGACCAATCCGTTCCGCAGGACGTAGGTGCCACCTTGTGTGGCTGTGCAAGAGGGGAGATGGGGGTGAAAGTTGGGAGGGAAGGGAGGGGATCTGAGGGCTTAGATTCGTCCCATGTGCCTGGCGTGGGAGGGACAAAGCCATGGGAGGCAGCGATGGATTGAGCCTCTGTCAGGAGGCAATGAGAGGAAGGTGCAATCTCTTGGGAGAGTTGGAAGTTGTCATCGCGAGCTGGCGCGATGGAGGGGTGGACGGAACGGGGAGTCGAAAGGCCTTCAGAGTCTCCCAAGTTGTCATTTGCTTCTGCAGAGGATACAGAAGCAGTGTCGTCATCTTCATTGAATTTCATAGATTTCTCAAGTCTGTTGGACAGAGACTGGTCAGTGGAATAGGAGCGCTTAACTCCAATAGATGGTGTAGGTGACGGGGGTTTTTGTATGAAGGAGATTTGTCCTTCAGGTTCGCAGAAAATGCCTTCAGATGGGGCTCGAGGGAGGGTTGGGGCTGGCGCCAGACTAGCACTGGAACGACAATGACGAATTCCTGAATGGATGCTGCTAGCAGTCTTCTTGAGACCTCCAAGGATGTTGCTATTGTCCTTAGAGCCTTTCATAGTGATTTAGAATAGAAATGTGTACTCCTTAGACTACGAATAACCTGGCCACTGAGACGGTAGGTGGTGGTTACTGAGAAAGGAAGTGCTATACCCTATCATACACAACTATTTATTAATCCTCTCCTATCTCACACCAAGAGACCATAAACAGTCTGGAGGGGGGGTGTGTAAGGGCACACCCTTACACTTAATTCAAAAATCAAGTAACCCATGTCACTGTATTATATTTTGATACCATTCTTGTTTACCCATCACTCCATTATATATTTGTACCTACTGTTTATTAGGGCACTTTGGTTGTTGGGGACAACCAACCTTTGCTTGTGCCACATAGTCTCCCAATAAACAGGTTTGAACTATTTGGTGTGAGCATGAGGTCTCTCAACCATAAAGCCAGAAGCTTTACAACCCCTTATCAGGAGACTGGTACTACCAAGACACATGTGGAAGACCCCAGTACTTTGAAGCATTGATCCAAAGAAGACTCAACAAAGAATACACTGAGATGCCCCAAACAAAAATAGGGGTGAATTCAAACAATTTTGGCTGTTTAGACTATGAAAATAACATAGTTAATTAAGTGGACCCTCCCCAGTTACTGAACAAGGAAAAGAACATACCTAAAAAGGAAGTAGCTACTCTGCTACAATGGAGTGAGCCCAAGGTCAACCAGAGGAGCTGGCAAGACTGGTTATCTAGTACTCCAGACTTACATCTGTGAACCAGAGGGACACTTCCTATGCAGGAAAACTGTACTGCATTGAGTTTCCAAGTTCAGAAGCCAAGTTCAGTCTATTCTCAGAGTAGCAGTCTTAATCTAAGCCTATAATCTACTCTGTTCACACTAGTGATACAGTAGCTATATTGGCTACTTATCAGACTACAGTTAAGATGTCTCTACCCTAAAGAAAAGATAGGAAAGCCCCAGGGCACCAGACAGCAGCAAAGTAGCTACCACTCAGAAAAACCACAGAGCACAATAATTCACATGTCTGAATGCACCAGAATGACTGGTTAGCTCTACAAGATAAAGAAAACACATGGGATGGACCTGGAACATCTCTGTACCAAGGAAAAACCTCAGTTGCTTGGTAGCTACTTCGGTCCAGACCTCTGAGATAAAGAAACCATGTGGTAGATGATGAAGATCACCCTTAAAAATTGATTATCTGAGCCAAGACCAGTTAACCATGCAGTCTTGGAGCTTACAGGCAAGATATCCCTGAGCTTTAAGGCTCAGACTTATTCCAGAAATGATTATACAGTTTCCATATGGTCCCAAGTGTTCTAGAAACTATGTAACATGTGATTTTATACTTTCCTAGTTTGTATCTCATCTACAATATATAAACCCCCCAGGCATGAGCTGGACAGGTAAGGAACCTGCTCCCAGTAGTGCATAAGGGATTGACTACTCAATTCTAAGTGCTAAATGAGAGTCTAAGTGTTTCTTCAGTCATAGACCAATAAAAGACAAACTTAAAGACACCTAAGACTTCAGAAAAGACAAAGACACTTATAAAGAAAAAGACTTCTCAGCTATCCATGTTCCACTAGCGAGGTAGCTACTTACATCAAACTGCAAAAGAAGAAGAGTAGTCTAGTTCAGTTCAAGTTAGTTTAAGTCAGTTAGTCATAGAGTTTTAGAGTTCTTCTCTGATAACACTGTGTGTAAAGGGCACTGCTGTTATAGAGACCTTTATTCTGAGCTTGTGATTGTTTAGAACACTTCACTGAGCTCTATTTCACTTTTGCATAACCCCAACCTCCTCTATTTTGTGTTCATTGTCCCCTAGAACTCATCTGAGGACAGTAGTAGCTACTTAGCTGCATTTCATTGTTTTTGTAACCACTACATTTATTTCTACCCTCTACAATGCAAGAGAGCAACAAGAAAGGCAAAGGCAAGCAGCAAACTCCTTTGCAGGACTTGCAGCTGTCCTTAACCCACTGCAACTGGTCACAAGACAACCAAGCATCGAAGAAGTTACTGATGATCTTGCCAGATTTAATCCCTCAGCTGAAAAGAAAAGAGAAGAATACAGATCTTCACCACCAGTACCTCAAACAGAATATTTTGGAGGTTCAACAACAACTAATCTGACAGTACAAGGATTTGGATCTCAATATTTTGCCCCTGCAACAGTGACACTACCACCTCAACAATTTGACCAGTCAAGTGGATGAGCTAGTGGATCAAATCTGAGACATTCAGCTACAGGAAGAACAAGATCCAGGTCTAGAAGTAACAGAAGAAGCCCTTTACCTACACAATGTTCTGGAACCACCATGTCAACTGGAACCTCAAACTTCAAGTACCCAAAGCCTACACAGTTCTTTGGAGACCCTACACAGTACAGAAGTTGGAAATCTCTCATCAAACTCTATTACAAATCCTATAATATTACCAACAATGCCTTAAAGATCAACTATGCCCTTGCTTTACTCAATGGAGCAGCATCAGCATGGTGACAAGATTATATTTCATTGCATGAAAAAGACACCAAACAGAGAACATGGAGAGAGTTTGTTAATGACCTCAACCAGTCTTTTGCCCCAGTACAACAGACATTCAAGGCTGAACAGGCCTTATGAAACCTCAGGCAGCATGGCAGATATATCAAAGAATATATCTCTGAATTCTCAGTCCTGGCTTCCCAAACAGGACTCCCTAATAATGTGGCCCTTCAGGCATACTTTGTGAATGGACTTGACCCTACTGTCAGACATGAAGCACTTAGAGATGCCACAGACACAATCAAACATTGGAAGAACTCAGCCAGAAATGCATACAGAATTGTTCAAGAACAGCAAAAATATAGAACAGCAATCAATGGAAGAATTTCCTTTGCAAAGAAAGGACAAAGGAAAGGGAAGAGCTATAGAAGCCAACCCAGTTATTGAAACCAACCCTGTTATCAAAATACCACCTCCCAACCAATTCTACCCCAATATAGAAGAAGTGAATGGGATATAGACATCAATCATATCACCCAGTACATCAACAAGCTCAGACTCTCTGATGGAGAATATGATGAACATCCTGAAGAAGAAGAGGGAGAAGAAGATGAAGAAACAGAAGAAATACAAGCTATACAACCTTCCAAATCAGGAATTCCTAACAGTGGAACAGAGACAAGTGACACCTTACTACACCTCATTAATAATGTACTTACTGACAAGCAGTGAGCAGCACTCAAGAATGGAGAATGTTTCTTCTGTCAAAAGAAGGGACACTTCTTTAGACAATGCCTGTCTAGAAGAAGTAACTCCTCAAAGAACAAGTGAAATAATTTTATATCCAAGGGAAGAACAAAGAAGCCAATCATCAAAAAGGAAAGACAAGTTGATCCAAATGCTATGGTCTATGCCATACAAGAAGGAGTAGAAGAAGAACAATATGAAGAATTTTCTGAAGATGAAAAATTTTAAGTACTTCAGAAGATCAACTCAACATTGTTGATCTTCATTCAGGGAAAGGAAAATGTTTCCAAGTTCCTACAGAAATACTAACATCCAAAGGAATCTACAAAGTCAAGACACTATTAGACTCAGGAGCCAGTGGCCAATTTATATTGCCAAAATTAGTTTAAGAACTAAAAATACCAAAGAAGCTGCTAGCAAAGGTACAAAATATTTATAATGCTGATGGATCAATAAATTTAGGAATAAAATGTACACATTATGTTATGATCAAGATCAAGATCAATGACAAGATAATGAAGATCAATCCAAAAATAGTCAAGCTAGGATATAAACAATTATTCCTAGGTATCACATGGCTATGGAAATATAACCCAGACATAGACTGGAAAAAGAAGACATTAAAATAGTGTGATGAAGAATCAAACACTATACAGCTAATTGAACATATAGGTCCACAGACAATTAACAATATTGACTATGGTCAATACATAGATGAAGAATCAGAATTTGAATCTGAAGATGAAGATGAAGAAATAAATCTCAAACATAATATGTCTCAAGATTTATATAACAAAACAAATGAAAAAGAAGGAATCTGATCCATTAAAAGCAGTACCTAAGAAATTTCACAAATTTCTTAAGGTGTTCAGCAAGGAAAAATCTGAACAAATGCCACCAAGACAACTGTAGGATCATAAAATTGAAACAGATGAAAATTTTGTTCCAAAATGAATGCCTACAGTATATGCAATAGGAGCAGTACTTCTACAAAGAGACTCTAATAGAGATAAGCACCCAGTAGCTTACTTCTCCAGAGCCCTTAATCCAGCCAAACAAAATTATCACACTTCTGATAGAGAATTTCTTTCTATCATTGAAGCTCTCAAAGAATGGAGACATTACCTAAAAGGATCACCACATCAGCTGATCATTTGGTCTGATCACGAGAACCTAATTAGATGGAGAGAACCACAGCAACTTAGTCACCAATAAGCCAGATGGATATTACACATGACCAGATTTAATTATCTGATCAAACATCTTCCTGGGAAACAAAATGTATTAGCAGATGCACTTAGTAGAAGACCAGATATGATTCCTGAAGGAATTGACAACAAAAATTTGATCACCATTCCATCAGAAAGGTTTATCAATTTTCTTTCTGAAGGATTAAAAGAAGAGATCATTAAAAACAAATCAAAGATCAAAATGCAAGATAGATTCACCTCAGATGACAAAGACTTCATTCAATTCCAAAATAAAATAGTTGTACCTGATAATCCTGACATCAAACACAAAATATTACAATTCACACATGACCATCCTACTTCAGGACACCCAGGAATATGGGACACATTACAAAAAATTGAAAAAGAATCTTATTGGCCAGGTATGAACATATATGTTCATAACTACATCAAAGGATGCCCAACATGTCAACAATATAAAATCAATCAACATCTGACTAAACCTCCATTACAACTGATCAAGGGACCATCATCTACAAGACCCTTTGCCCAAATCTTGATGGATCTTATTACAGATCTACCCCCAGATGACAGTTTTGATGCTATTTTGTCTATAGTGGACCATGGACTTACAAAAGGGATCATTCTAACAGTTACATGGAAGACTGCCACTTTTGATGATATCACCAAAATCTTGATTGAGAAAGTCTTTTCCAAATATGGAACACCTCAAAAAGTCATCTCAGATTGAGACTCTAGATTTGCAGTTCAATCAATGCAAGAATTCTACAAGAAATTAAACATTGAACCAGCAATGTCAACTACTTATCATCCATAAACAGATGGTACAATAGAAAGATACAATCAAGAAATAGAATTCTACTTAGCTGTTATACTTCAAAGAATCCACACTCATGGAGAAGAGCACTTCCTATGATTGAATTCATTCACAATATTAAACCACATGCAGGAAGAATGAATACACCTTATGAATTGATCTTAGGTTACAACCCTAAGGCATTCATAGACAACAAAGAAGAAACAAAGATACCATCAGTCAATGAGAAAGTTTTATCTCTAGAACAAATGAGAGAAGCAGCACTTGAAGCACATGAACAGATGTGACAAACTATGGCAGCTAAACAGAATAAACCTTGGAATCCATTCAAGGTTGGAGACAAAGTCTGGCTAGACAATCAAAACTTGCCTCTTCCATATGCTTCAAAGAAGCTCAACCAAAGAAGAGAAGGACCTTTCACCATTATTCATCAAACATCACCAGTAACCTACAAATTGAAGCTTCTAACAAAATGGAAGATTCATAATAAGTTCCATGCTTCACTTCTCACTCCAGTTGTTGAGAATAACATCTATGGAAAACATCTTCTGTAAAGAATGCTACAATGGGCGTGAGAGTGATGAGGCTTAGTAAGATTTGTCAGATGTTTCTACTTTTAGATTTTTTGATCGGATTTACTAAACTTAGCATTTTTAGTCAGCTGAACTAAACTTAGAAATGCTTTGTCAGCTGACTAATGAGCTGACAAATCACTGACCAATGCTGCCACATCTGATGTTCCCAGCCCTTGGCATCAAACTACTCATGGCTGTTGGTTCAGCTAGCATACATGTACACTGGATGACTATATAAATCACGAAAAAATATTAAAAATTAAGGATTATACTAGGACTGTAAATAGGGCTACTGAAGTGAGTGAGGAATGACTGTTTTTAGAGTGGATGCTCAGCCAATATACATGTAGATTGGATGACTGTGTGTAAATTGTGAAAAAAATAGTAAATATATATATAAGATACCAAGACTGTGGTTGGGATAACTTGAGGAGAAGATGAAACTGAGTTATACTTGGGATGACTGGAGGAGATGAAAACTGAGCTACTTGGGATGACTGGAGCAGGTGAAACTGGGATGTTTGGGATGACTTGAGGGGATGAAACTGGGCTACATAGGATGAGTAAAGTAGATGAAACTGAGTGACTTGGGAAAACTGGAGGAGATGATATGAGTTACTTGAGATGACTCTGGGGAATAAAACTGAAACACTTGAGATAGCCAAAGGAGATGAAACTGAGTGACTTGAGATGACTAGAGGAGATGAAACTGAGCTACTTGGAATGACTGGAGGAGGTGAAATTGAGCTACTTGGGATGACTGAAGCAGGTGAAACTGGGATACTTGGGATGATGATAGGAGATGAAACTGGATAGCTTGGGATGACCATAGGACATGAAACTGGATGACTTGGGATTACTGGAGGATGTAAAACTGAAATACTTGGGATGACTGGAGATGAAACTAGGTAACTTTGGATGACTATAGGAGATGAAACTAGGTGACTTGCAATGACTATAGGAGATGAAACTGAGTGATGGGAGATTACTGGAGGAGATGAAACTGGGATGTTTGGGATGACTGGAGGACATGAAACTGAGTGACTTGGAATGACTGGAGGACATGAAACTGAGGTATATGGAATGAGTATAATAGATGAAACTGAGCTGCTTGAGATGACCAAAGGATATGAAACTGAGTGACTTGGGATGTCTATAAGAGATGAAACTGGGTGACCTGGGATGACTAAAGGAGATGAAACTGAGCTACTTGGGATGACTGGAGGAGGTGAAACTGAGCTACTTGGGATGACTGGAGGAGATGAAACTGGAATGTTTGGATGACTGGAAGAGATGAAACTGAGCTACTTAGGATGAATGGAGGAGAGGAAACTGGGTGACTTGGGATGACTGGAGGACATGAAACTGAGGTATATAGAATGAGTATAGTAGATGAAACTGGGCTGCTTGAGATGACCAAAGATGATGAAACTGAGTGACTTGGGATGTCTATAGGAGATGAAACTGGGTGACCTGGAATGACCAAAGGAGATGAAACTGAGCTACTTGGGGTGACTAGAGGAGATGAAGCTGGGATACTTGGGGTGACTATAAGGAGATGAAACTAGGTGACTTGGGATGGCTGGAGGAGATGAAACTGAGATGTTTAGTATGACCAGAGGAGATGAAACTGAGCTACTTGAGGTAACTGGATGAGATGAAACTCAATGACTTGGGATTGCTGAAGGAGATGAAACTGGGATGTTTGGATGACTGGAAGAGAGAAAACTGAGCTACTTGGAATAACCACAGCTAGGAATAGCAGGAGTAGATAGTAATGGATGACTTGAGATGACTGGAGTGAGTAGAACTGGAATCTCTAAATTAGATTTGTATATAGGAGTACTAATAATGACTCACTCCAAACTCAAGCTGATGGGCCAAAGGTCCAGAGTGCGAATCTTCAACAGTATCATTTGTGAGCTCTGAATTAGATTTGTATATAGAAACTAGATAGTGGTGAGAAACTCTAAATTAGATTGTGCTCTAAACTCTGAATTAGACTGTGCTTTGAACTCTGAATTGGATTGTGGTCTGAACTCTGAATTAGATTGAGCTTTGAACTCTGAATTAGACTATGCTTTGAACTCTGAATTAGACTGTGCTTTGAACTCTGGATTAGATTGAGTAAAGAGTGCCAACGGCATGGGTAATCAGGCTTGTCTATAAAGAACAGGACATCAAGTGTGGGAGTAGTGGGAATCCATCAGATTTATAAGCATTGCCCATAGAAGGCAAAGGGCCCAATTTTTAGTCAGCATTAGTCAGCTTAGTAATCACTGACAAAATCATTGTCCCATACAATCATTGTCCCATTCTTCAATCTCTGTGATCCCTGTGATGTGATGTCCCAGGCTTTTGATATATCAATCAATCAGATCAGGCATTGGCACAGGCGAAGTAATGAAATAAAAATAAAACCTGCACCCCCAGAATTGGGCCTTCCTCAGACCTTGCACTGGAATGGGTGAAATAAAATAAAGATAAAACTTGCACCCCCAGAATTGAGCTTTCCTCAGACCTTGCATTGGCACAGGTGAAGTAATGAAATAATGAAATAAAAATAAAACTTGCACCCCCAGAATCAACACAAGCAAGATAATGAAATAATGAAATAAAAATAAAACTCCCACCCCCAGGATTGAGCCAATGGGCCAAAGGTCCCAGAGTGTGGATCTTCAATGGCAACAACTGATTTATTTGTGTAGCTAAACTCAGATAGTGCTGAAGGCACAGGTAATCAGACTTGTCATATGAATCCACCACCAATTTTAGTCTCTGGAGAAGAAGAATATGAGATTGAAGCAATTCTAAAACACAGAACTCATAGAAGACATTTAGAATACCTTATACAATGGAAAGGCTATGGACCAAGTGAAGACTCATGGGAGCCTGAAGAAAACTTATCAAATGCCAAACAAATACTCCAAGAGTATAAAAGACTGAAGAAACTTGCATGACATTCCCCAGACAAATGTCCCCTGCTATTGATGAAAGCACAGTTACTACCACCTCGAACCCTACCTCTCCAAAGCCTGAGGCAGAAAGAGAGATTCTCTTTTTTTTTTTAAATCAATGTTTATTGCTGCAAATGTTTCTATCTATGACAAATGGGTGTGTGATAGCAGTCCCATTGGTTTATAGAAAAAGAGAGAAAGGAGAAGAAAACAGGTGCCCCAGTCAACATGAATCAAAAAGTTCAAAGTAAAACACATATGTATGAAAACAATAAGAGTCCATAGTGAAGAGGTGATGCACCTACTACAATTGTGAACTAACCCTTACAGCCACCACCTTGAGGGGCAATGGTGTTCTTGGCTGCAGCAGCATCTGTGTTGTGTTGGTATCTCCTCTGAATCCACTCATGTCAAATCGATGTCGCCAGTATGGGCACCAGCAGTTGTTAGAAGGGTGGGTGCCTGAGCAGTTGAGGCACCAGGGAGAGTGAGGGCAGGGGGTGCCCTCGGGAGTGGGTGGGATGGGGGGGTTAGCCTTGGGGTTGCCTCAGCAACACCCTGCCATGGAGTAGTGAGAGGCCTTGGAGTGAGGGCCCCTACAGAGAGGACACTTGGGTGTGTGGGCATGGCAAGTGTTAGAGAGATGGCCCCAGTGCCAGTATGGGTGTGAGTGCCCTTGATGAGGCAGGATACACCATTGATCATGATGTGCCTGTTGATGAGGGAAGAGGCAAGGGTGCCTTGTTGAGAGTCAACCAGGTTGATCCACACAGTGGTGGTATCAGACTTGGTGGAGTTGTGAACAACATGCATATGGTGCATGTCAGAGGTGGGGAAGAAGGAAGAGGCCAAAGCCTCAGTCTTGACTTGGTCAGCTGATAGTGTGAAGCCATCAGCTAAGAAGAAGGGGATGTCCATGACCTTGATGAAAGATCAGGACACAGGGAGGGTGACAGAAGTGCTTTTGAGCACAGAAGGGAGTGAGGCAGCAACTGTTTGAAGGTCTGCCTGGGAGGGGACACTGCCTGTTGAGAAAGCAATGACACCAGAATGAAATTGGCCAGAGTTGACAATGAGTGTCGACTTGGCCTGGGTGAGTGCTTGATTGAAGTGCACATTGAGCAATTGAAGAGAGACACGAGTGCTAGCTAGGTTGCTAGCACTGGCATCTAGGAAGAATTGCTGCTGGGTTGGACCCCAGGTGGCAAAATATGGCTCACACTGTGAGGAAGGGGGGAGGGGCTGGAGGGCCAGTTTTAACATCACATGAGGGAGGTCTGGGCCTGTTGTATGGGAGAGCAGGGGCACATGAGGGAGGTCTGGGCCTGTCACATGGAGTGGAAGTCTGGGCCACAGTCTGGGGAGGCACTGGGGCCTGGGTCAGGGGTTGAGGAGCAGGTGCCAGTTGGGCATCTGCCATTGCTGAGTCAGTCATTCCATGGAATGACATGTGTGGGAAGGGAGGCTGCTGCACCTGAAATAGCAAGGCAGTAATACTGCCCAGGGGAGGGGGATTGGTCCAATTGGGGGGGGAATGATTGAAAAATGTGCCTTTGGCCTTGAGGAGCCCAATGAGCTCACAAAGGGCAGTGAAAGTGTGTTGGTTGCAACTCACAATAACTTGTT
>JAEUWR010000678.1:0-50907 GCA_018524895.1 Podaxis sp. C-F-101400
AAATCAGTATAAGACTCTCAATTCATTCAACATTGATCAGTATACACTGGTATTGTCTGAATATTGAGTTCTAACACTTGGAGGTCAAGCAAGTTGCTGAGGGGGTTGTATAGCAGTGGGAGGGACAGTGACAGTGGTTGACATTTGTTGTCTTTGCTCTCAAGCTGCTTCTCTTCTTCCTCTGATATTAGCAGTAAGCCTTGGTTCCCAAGGGGTGATTTCATTGAGGTTAAGAGATCTGACTCTTCTAGGGGGTCTTGCTTGTGCAGGGGAGACAAGGGGCAAGACTGGGGATGGAGATTGTCAAGCTGTCTCATTGCTACTGTCTGATCCTTCACTTCTGACTCATTCCAGTAATATAGCAGCTTCTCCAGAAATGGTGAGGGGAGTAGGGGAGTGGAAGGACATTCAAGGTTCCTCTTGATGAGGGCTTGAATCAAGGTCTGGATCTACTCAGGGTCAAGATCAAGTTGTTGAAGCTCTAAGGGAATCAAGGAGAAAAAGGAAATATTGTCCTGTGAAGAAGTCCAGGAAGATGATAAGGTAGAATAAATAGGCCATGAGCTGTATGCTTCAGGGGTGTCAATTTCAGATAATTGAGAACTGCAAGATTTGATTTCTGTCAATAAAGAATGCTTGTGTTTGATTTCTACTGATCAAGAATGCTTCACCTTGACAAACATTAATGTGATTTACAGTCAGAGGGTCTTCTTCTGACAGACCACCAAACATCAAGTGGGCATATTACAGGCTTCTTTCCAGACCACCAAACAACAAGTGGGCATATTATAGTCAAGAAGGATGGGGGGGTGTGGTGTTGTTTAGGCACAGTGCGAAGCAATGAGAACCAACAACATCCCAATGGCACAGCATGAAGCAATGAGAACCTCAGGGTGACTACTCACACAGTGTGAAGCAATGAGAATGGTAGTCAGGGAAGAATATTACAATGTGGGATTGGGCACATGAGGGAAGTCTAATCTTGATGTTACAAGGTTTCTTCTTCAGCTTAACAATGCCTAAGTCAGGGCCTATCCTTGTAGAAAGGGGAGCAGAGGTACTTGTCCCATACAGGTCTGAAGTAGCTGCTCATTTAACCTTGAGTGGCTGTTCACATTGTACTCTAGGCAGCAAACTCATGTAGATCACACACTCTGTAGGACAGACATTGACAAGAAGCCAGAGGGGATCCTTGAACAAGGGTGAAGAGGTGTAGACTTAACAGGTCACTTATTCACTCTAAGTAGAGGAGGTAACACTCATTAAGATTAGACTTGTCTAATCTACAGGTCCAAGTGGCATACATATAGAAGTCCAAGTGACTACTTAAGGAAGTAGATCAATTGTAGCATAAGGGATGAAATAAAGTCAAAAAAGTGCAGGAAAGGAAGGCATAAGGCATAAGACATATGGCATAGGGCATAGGGATGAGAAGTGGAGTGCATAAGATGAAAGTCTGCAAGAGCAAGCATAATTGATGTGATGTGAATATGACAGAAGGCTTGAAACTTAACCTAGTTCTAAGAATAGGGAGTGTCTAAAGATAGAAGTGATAAGTTTAGCATTCATCACAGGTTGTCATCACAGGGGAAGTATGCTCCATGATACCAGCATGCTTCATCCACTTTCTCACACATCTCCCAGTCTAGCATCTGCCTAAGTTCTGTTGTCTCCTGCCAGAGACTTACCATCATGTGCTTCATCAATTCCCATTCCTCAAATGGTAGGTCCTCAGTTCTCTTGGTCTCCTCAGTGATCTCAGACTCTTCAGACTCTGCAATATTTGTAACATAGCATAAGAATAGGTGTCTCTCTTCTCCTTTATCTTCTTGCCACATGAGAGCTCTACCTGCCTTGACAGGATAACTGGTGTAACAGCTAAACCTCTGGAGAGGCATGTGACTCCACCAGTTGTATCTCTCCTAGTGGCAGTCCTTGTGAGATCCAGACAGCCTTTAGTTCTTATGAACATACAGGCATAGGGTTTACCTAATTTAATTGCCTTGGGTGGTGTCTTAGGACAGTATCTCTCCATATTGGCATGATATCTATACCATGCCTGAATAACAATCTATACCTACCTCTATCTTCTGATTCTCTTCCACTCTATTCCAAAATATGATTCCAACAGCAGAACAGCACAGCACATAAGCTGAGGCCAAGGTCCACTCCTGTTTCCTGCAGATTCCCACATGTTTTCACTTTCTGGCTTCTCTTTTTTGCAGATTTGATTTCCAACTAGCCCTGTCCATTCTGTTAGTCTCCAGCACCTGACAACCCCAGGGTTTATGCAATAGTATACATTCTGAAGCCTTCTTGTTAAAAACACTCAAGAACTCAAGAGACAAATGGGACATGGATGTCAACAACATCCACCTCACACTCAACAAATCAGCCATGGGAGATGGAGTAAGTGACAATGATAACTATGAATCAAAAGGCTCTCCTGATGCTTCAGCATGAGTTGGGTTTGCTGATTCTCCTCAATCTTTCTCACTTTCAGCCACACATCATGTACTGAAGTCTGTATGAGCTGCAATAGTAACACAGAGACTGTTTGAACTGATCTGCCATCACAGGGTCTATCAATACTAATTAGCACTTGTTTCCAACTCAGAATGCTACATTATGACCCACTAGAACTGACCAGCCTTTTGCTTTGTGTCAGGGAGCTTAATGAGTGAAGTTAAAATCTCCTCTATAATCTATGACCATTGGTTCTCATGATTCAAAAAGATCTACCAAAGGAAGTTCCTCAGATCAGTCACTTGACCCCAATGAGTGATAATTTCAAGAGACTGACACTTCTGATTAACAGTGCATCCAGACACAGACCTCTCATCATGCTCTTGCCAAATGTCTTCAAGGCTATATTGTCTCTTTCTTTCTTCCCCTTTGTTTCTCCCTCCCCACTTTCCATGATGAAGAATGGTCCTATGGCAATGTATACCACTGAGATTATAATAGTGCCTGACATTGCCACAGTTTTAGCATTGACAAGGTTATTGATGCATGGAAGGATGCTAGGAACTTGTTTAGTTGTTTGTGATGATCTGATGCAGTTGAAGGGTGGTCTTTGACAACAAAGCAGAGAAGTGGGTTCCCACCAAGTCCAAAAGCAGTTCCCAACAACTCCACAAAAGAGTAAATGATCTTGCTGAGTTGATTCTTAACAGCATTGAGACAAGAAATGATTAATTCCTCCGAGCATCTATGATTACAGATTTCAATTTTTAGGACAAGATAACAACGGATCAATTTGTATGTAACAGGACAGCAACCAACAAGAACGCGTCCGCCTCGGTCAAATCACTGCTGGTCTAAGCCAGCACAGGCTTGATAGATCTCATTTACTACAGCCCGGAACCTTGCATCTCCCTCTGGTTCCAAGATATCACAATCCTATCGATCCGCTGGCGCCACATCGGTGACAAACGTTGGGTGGCGCGGGATAACAGGGGGATGTATCACTGCATCATGATTGCCTGAAGGCACACGATAGAAGCAGAGTCTAGTGCCCATCGCGCTCACTCCATGCAGAATTGGAATGGGGCATGTACCTGATTTGAATTCAATAGCATTTTAAGGAGATCATCGAGCAAGATTGCCTTACCCCTCAAATCCGTCAATCGGTCCCTCATCTGATCATCCGCATTCCGGCGGGTAGATATATGTGCAAGTTCCCTGGGAGCTTTAAGCTCTAGAACGAAGACCGGCCTGTTTCTTAGGAACACCTCGTAAGTCACCAGGAAATCGACCGCTTGGGTCGAGCCAATTTGCAGATACTGTGGGATGACAACAAATTCCGTATCCGGAGGGAAGTGTGTGTTGAGAAGTTTATTATAAGCCCCATGGAATTCGTTATCATTTGGGTTGGGAGGAATTTGGGCGAACTGGCTAAGGACTCTTTGGGACCAAGGCATTGTGTATGGGCTGGGTTGGAGAGGCTGAAGACCTTCTGAGAAACGAGGACGCGTGATTGAAACTCCACTATATTTTCCCATGCACCCAAAACGTTGAAGAGGCTGAAGATCACAAACGGTGTCGTCGTGAGTCTGGCTACGGGAGACTAGACGAACAGTATGTATACTACAATACATGCGTGCGCTGCCCCTTTTACGGTGGCTTCGTCATAGTTAAGTTTCGCCCCTCAAAAGATCTAATTTTGAGGACCCCACTGATCTTTTGATTAAATTAGCTTCGAAAGCTTCGAAATAGCGGCAGAAAATCACACCCAAAATATCTATGAAAAGAAATAGCCCCGCGACAAACCAATAACTATCACGGGGATTTCTTCCCGAAAATGTGAAAGCCGTTCTGCGCCCATTGCTATCAAGCCCACGAGGAGTGTACCACGCATGATCTGCCTTTTGGCACATCATCCTATGCTGATTGAGTTTTCCATCCACCTCCGCCTGGAAATTCGGAACGCATTCATGCCAAATCGCGCTGCAGTAAGCAAGAGCTCTGCCCGCGAGGTCTGATCAGAGGTGCATTGCAAGTTCCTCGACACTTCGGAGAAATTATTGGACATGCTCTGGAGTGCTTTCTCCACGGTCCTCTCGAAGCACCGTAGTGTCCTTCTTCCCACCAACTCGCGCAGCACATGCACATGATCCATTATCTTGATACATGTTATTCGCGAAAAGGAAACTTTGACCTTACAACAGTCTAGGAAAGTTGGGAAAATCGATTCTATGTGCCCAGCGCGAAATCGAACATCGAATAGCACAAGGCCCATGGCTCTTCTCTTCTCCGTCATGCACATTTAAGGGACAAATAACGAAGGATACATGTGCAACTCACCCCGGCTGTTACTGATACAATGAAACTCACAATGTTCATAACTCTCCTCCCGCTCCTCCCGGCTGTGACTCTGGGCAAACTCGAGGAAGGTCCTTTCCACAGAAATCAAATCAAATCCCTTGTCACCTTTGGGGACAGTTTCACTGATATTGTCGCCATTAGTAATGGTGGCACTCAGTGGCCCGTATATGCTGCAGGCTATGCAGGCGTACAACTCTTCCCCTACGCTCGTTCCGGCGCAACATGCTCCAATGACATAACATTCAGACCATTTCCTCCGTTGTTTGGATCCCAAATTCCTGCGTTCTTGGAGGACAAGAAGAATGGAACGATTAAAGTGGATGGGCGGAGTACGTTGTACACGCTGTGGCTGGGAACGAACGATATTGGTGTTAGCTCCTTGTTAACTGGGGATAATTCCGCCTCCATTGTGGATGTAGCAGCATGCATGGTGAATTGGGTGAAAGTGATGTACGATAATGGTGCAAGGAACTTCTTGTTCCAGAACGTGAGCTAGTTGACAATGACATATGCGAATGAGGGATGAGCGGGCTTATGTGTACCTGATAGATGGTTCCTCTGGAGACGATTCCGCTCTACTCTACCAACTCCTGGCCAAACAAGTTCTGGCACTTCCGGCGTAATACGACGGAATGGAGCATCATGATTCGCGAACTAGTTCTCTCCGGTAACGCTTTGACGAAATTCATGCTTCAGGACCTTGCCCCCAAACTGCATGGTGCACACGTCGGTCAGTACAATTTCGCATCCGGGTTTCCATCGAGTTCAGCTTACCCTTGTCCACGTGTCTAGGAATCCTTGACTCCCATAGTCTCTTTGCTGATATGCACGCCAACCCCGCGAACTACTTCAACGGCACCGCTCCATTAAACGTCACTGGCGCAGTGAACACCTGCGTCTTCAAAGTTGGTGATTCTAACGAGAGTGTATGCACCCTCGTAAACGGAACCGATCGAGACAGTAATCTCTGGTGGGCAGTCCATGGGCCCCGTGCTGGTATTTCAAGTTACTGAAGCAGAATGGACAGGTTCGACGAGTTGCACCCGAGTGAACAAGCTGATCGGCACGTAGCAAGGGAGATTGCGAATATCATTCAAGGGAAAGGAAGTCGCTGGGTCTCATGGTTGACTTGAAGATCTCCGGAGCATGATGCATAACGTTTCGCTTCGATGTTCGGACACGAGACACTCAAGACACCACGTAACGTGTGCGAAATGGTCATCCGTCTGTGTTATAAATATATAACATTAGCTACGTCACCTGCTATGGATGCACATATTGTCATAAGAAGCCATTCAGCAGCTGCTTGTTACCTTTTCATTGCCCACACCTCATCTAGGAGATACCTCCTATTTCGCTCTACGATCTCGCAAATGTCCATTGCTCCTGCTGTTTCTGTAAATCGATTCGATCGTCAGTGGAAGGAACGCTCCCCATGTCTTTATTGGCACTTGCTTCCTCCCTCGGCATGGCTCTTTTCTTTTACGCTTCGGACACAAGTAAGTCGCCGGCTCAGCTGGAACTCTGCATCAATGGCACCGGTGAGTTATACCCAACTGGACGAGGGGCGCGCAAGGACCAGGAGTCACGTCTCTGAATGACATCTTCGGTCGAGTCTATGGCATGAGTATAAACCAAGCCGATGAATTGGTCCGACATGATCGTAAAAGAACATCACAAGGCCTGCTGCTACAAACGCAAAGTGCATTTGCACACACTCGCAAAAAAGGCAGACGACCGTCCAATGTAAATAGACGGTATTCTTCCCTGTTCGTTCCTTTTCGCATATTGTCTTTTTCACCTGTCTCGATCAGATTTATTCAGACAGTCAACCGAATTCACAAAGGGATTTTTACTCTTCTCCTGCTACTGCCACCGGTCTCTCCATCTGGCCTATTTTTAGCACAGAAAACCAAATTGGAGTCTAAAAATGCTAACCGATGCCAATCCGTTTACTCTGGTTCAAGCATTTTACTGCATTTCCCTCCTAGCAAACATGGGAAGAAGTAGCCCTCTAATAGCAGTGGACATTGTCAAACGGGTCATCTAAAATACGCGAGCGTCTATCTTACGATCACTACCACACAACCGCACCGACGTAGTCACGTCGTATTGTATATCTATTGACATTTCTCATTTCACTACCCGAGGTCAGAGCGTGGGTATCGCACAGTGATTAGGATCGTCCCCATATGCCTCAACGTCAAGCTGACAACGGCTGGCAATGAACAGTGCGAAGTTGTGGAGCGTGTTTTGAATATCAACGTACGGAATTCGCTGAACCCTGGAACCGAGTGGCCAGGGGACTTCCCATATCCTCCCTCAGCATTCTCACTTCATTCCGCCAAATGGAAGGTGTGGAATGAACCTGCAGGTAACAGACATCGGTAAAGGAGGATTTGCGAGAAGGAGAAAAAGAAATTTCAGATCCCGTGGTGGTTTAGCGCCTCTTACGTCGTTACGGTGAAATCAAACGTCGTCTGCAGGATCATAGGCCAACGAAGCGGGACCCCTAATGTCGAATCCTTGCTCCTGAAATTCCGTTCCGACTGCTCGCAAATGGTTTAAAAAGCCAAGGACAGCGGTCAGGCAAAATCGACTTACTCCCCAGTCATGAAGTTTACCGCCCTCGCCGCCTTCCTTTCGCTCCTCCCCGCCTTCACTCTCAGCAAGCCCAACGACGGGCCTTTCGGTGCCAAACAAATCAAAACCCTCGTCACCTTCGGTGATAGCACAACCGATACTGTCCGCGTTTTCAACGGCGGTGTCCAATGGCCAGACTACGTTTCTGGATATACCGGTGTCAAACTCTATCCCTACGCCAAATCGGGCTCAACATGTTCCAACGCCATTACCCCTCGTCCGTTCCTTCCCTTGGTCGAATGGCAGGTTCCTACATTCTTGGAGGAGAAAGCCAACGGAACTGTGACGGTTGACGCAGAGAGCACATTGTACACTCTCTGGATGGGCACGAATGATATTGGTGTCAATTCGATTTTGACACAGGGAAATGAGGCCACTGTCTTGGACGTTGCGAACTGTTTGGTTGGCTGGGTGAAGACGATGTATGATAATGGTGCAAGGAACCTCATAGTCCAGAACGTGAGTTCTCTCTCAGTGGCAGGATCAATGTAGGTAGGTGGACTTACAGGTGTGATGCATAGCTATTCCCTCTTGAAAAAGCCCCTATATACGCGATCGATTCCTGGCCAGCATATTATTGGCACCTCCCTCGCAACGCTACACAGTTCCACTACGAAATTCGCAATCTTGTTGTCTCCCTCAACGCCTTAACTAAACTCCTACTTCAAGACCTCGTACCCCAGCTCCCTGGTGCTCATGTCGGTGAGTACCCCCTTCCACAAAACACCAACTTGAAGATAAATGCTCACCTGTGTCGTGTTATATATATAGGTGTCTTTGACACGCACTCCATGTTCAACGACATCATCGCCCACCCGGCCAACTACCTAAACGGCACCGCTCCATTGAACGTTACCGGTGTAATCAAAAAGTGCGTATACGTAGTCGGCACAGAGGAGAATACATGCACAATGGTGCCAGAGGGGAGCGATCGTGATAGTTATCTCTGGTGCGTATCACTGGTTCCGAAAAGCACGACAAGAATCTTGTAGCTGATTGGTTCTGGGCGTTGCAGGTGGGACGAGCTGCACGCCAGTGAGCAAGCTGACCGCAATATTGCAAGGCAAGTTGCAAATATCATAGAGGCGAAGGGAAGCCCCTGGATTAGCTGGCTGTCCTAGAGGACTCGCAGAGTAGATTAGGATCTACAACTTTGGTTCGAGGAGTATTTCGACTTCTGGATATTTTGTGGTTCTTACCTGCACAATATTTAACTATATCGTCGAACGAGAGGAGACAGAGTACATATCACGTTTCCATTTGTAACATTCAAACAAAGTAACATTGCATGGGAGTGTGGGTGTCCGACTCGATGTCAAAAAAGTTGCGTGCAATGGCGACGACGGTGTCCAACCTATCCAAACCTTTTCCGGTGATCGAAAATCAGTAAGCGCAAGCTTTGCCTGACAAATGACGCGAGTGATTCCCAGAGGCAAATACAGAAGGCCGAATATCAAACACACAACTCACAATGGAGCGATAAAAATCCACCACAACATCCATTCAAATACAACAGGAAAACCGAAGTACAAACTCACACAAAAAAGAGCAAAAAAACCACTCAACAATGACTCAATCAAACGAATATCCTATCCACACCTTCTCCCTCCACTTCCCCCAGCCGTCCAAGTCTAAAACAACCCAGCCAAATCCGCAAACGGATCCTTACTTTGCTGCTGTTGTTGCTGCTGCTGAGGCTGACTTGGCTTCCTCTGCGAATTCATCATACTTGCACTTACACCTCCGAACATACTCGGCGGAGTCTGTACCGGCGTCGAAGACTGCTGCGGCGTAGGACTCGTAGGCAACCTAATAGCTGCGGGGGGAGTCGTGCTTTGCTGGGGTTGTTGATATTGGAAAGGTGATGATGTCCCTCCTCCAAGTTGTAGACCACCAAATCCGTTGTTCGCGTTATAAGCCGTCGTTGGGACAGGTGAATGTGTCGTGATGGGTGGAGAACTGAAAGCTTGTTGTTGTGATACGGCCGGAGGCGCGGGGGAGGCGAACAATCCAGCGAGGTCGTTGATTCCACCCGTACCAGTACCGGTATTAGACGTAGGTGGCTCATCATCGAAATCGATCAACGACTCTTGCTGTGTACGAGAGTTATTGGAGAGTTCGGCAGGGATAGGATTCGCAGCGGCGGTGTAGTCGCCTTTCTTGAAGGCCTCGTATCGCGCGAGGACGGTGTTAATTTGGTCGTTGATTTGTAGGAATGTGTCGAGAGACTCAGAGTCGTCATTTTCGGCGTCGTTGATCCATTTTTGGATTTTCGGGCGGGCGGATCTGAGGATCGAGGAGACTTGCTGTTTGGCGGCAGGTTGGTTCCATGAGCATTTGTTTTGAGGATTTGAGAAAGAGACTTACGTCGTAGGCGTCCCCTGAGACGAACCGTTCTCCTCTTTCCCGGTCTACGTTGTCCAACATTTCGTTTAATAGGATGACCTTTTGCTCAAGCTTGTTCAGGTCGTTGAGAGCTTGTGCACGATAGTCAGGTTTAGCATCAGGGTTGGCACCAGCGAGTGACTTCATGAGCTCCTGTGCTGCGGCGAGATCTCGAGGTGTACCACGCCTGATGAGTTCTTGGAGCTTAGCAGATTGAGCCTCGCGGTCTTCTTCCTCAAGCTCTTCCGCAGACTTGATGTTCTAGGGTTTAAATATGAGATTAGAATCCCACGAAACAGAAGGTAGAGTAGAAAACTCACCGAAGCAGTCGCCAACGAAGGCGGCCTCCCAATCTCTCTAAATCTATACCCCTTGAAGGTCAACAGTCGATGCATATCCCTAATGTTTCCTAGATCCTCTTTCCACCTCGATTCGACGCAAATCCCCTCCTTCCAACTATGTATTAGGTCGAGTATCCGCGTCATAATGGGGTTTGGGAATGGAGGTGGGCGTTCCGGAAAGCGGCGGACGAGTTCATTGAGGAACTCTTTAGTTGATATCTGTAGGTGAAAGGGGTATCCACAGGATTGGACGAGAGTGTCGAGAAGGGAGAGAGCGAGGAGGGCGACGTGTGGGTTGCGGTGGTTTGCAAGGCGGGCAATCATCATTGCTGCTTCTCGAGGACTGTATTAAATGTCAATAAAGATAAAGTGGAGCGGTGATGACACAGACGCACTTGTTCGCTTTCTTTTTGTTGATGTAGTCAGCGACCTCGAGATGCAGGGCGTAATTGGGTTCGTGCAGCGACGGCTCGCATGCCCGTGTAATGAGCACCTCGAGAGGCGAGGTTCTCATCCAGCTTGTGCCTGCTGAAAGCATCGTGAAGTGTGTCGAGTCTGGTTTGGAATGAGGTAGAGGAGATCAACGTCAATGAGCAGGCGTGGCACTGGAAGATTTTCCCTTTTACGGTAATCGCCCAGCTGTAAGCGAAAACACAGAAAATCAGTGACATCGGCTGTGATACCGCTTACTACTGTCCTGCTGAGCAAACCTAGTTGATGCTGGCACGCGCGGTGCGCGACTGTGGAGGCGTGTCCATTGTCAGCAGGAGTCAATGTGATACGTAGGCATCCTGGGAGACAACAATTATGATTCCCGCAGCACCTGTGCCACGAATAAGTTCAAAGGTGCTACCAGAGACGAAGTCCATAGCGGACATTGAATATTGAATCGGGAAAAGGGACTCGGAGACTATGTGTCTCCAGCCTCACCCGTTACGAGTTGTAAGTTCAAAGGAATTTCTACCAGCGGTGATTGCATCCAGGGACTAACATTCTCTGCATTATGATTCTCCCAGTTCCGCCACTCTGATTCCAACTTCACTGGTCTGTGTCCTTCAACTGCGTCCTACTATCCGATGGTGAGTTCCAGAGCAGTCTTTGGATGCTAACATTTGCGATGGATAGGAATTGAGGGAGCACATTCGGATAGGATCTAGGCGATGCAAGAGATGTGTTGGAGGAATCCTCTCTCCTCCTTGGGGGATATTTTCTGAGGCTCGAGGGTTTGGCGACAGCTGAACTGAGTTCTTTAGATTAATTAAACAACAAACTTGTAAGCATTCGAGACGAGGAATCAGTCCGTCGTCACATTTTGAACTGGGGCACGGAGATCGTGCCGCAGGATGCCCATGGAAGTGGATATTCGGAAACAGCGTTGTGGTGGGCTATAATTAATTTAAAGCTGGAATGGAACGAAACAACCCTTGGATAAGTTCAACAATCGCCCGGCGATTTCTTTGTACCAGAGCCGCCCTGTAATCACCTTCACTACGGTCAACCTCACCACTATGATGATTTTGAGTTTTCTCGTCATGACTGCGGAGTCTTCGCTCAGTTATTTCCATGTGAACTTCAAGGTATTGGCATTACTGACAATAACGATGGGAGTCGCGTCCTGTAGGCGCGCTCTTCAAACCGACATCACACAATGGCAAGGCGCGAAACACATCTCGAATCATGGCCTCTTACATGCCCGCGGGGAAATTATCGGATATGCCTCGGACCCCTTTCTCCACGTTCCTCGCGAAACACGCTATATCCTGCTATATCTCAGTATATCTCCTACTCCCATCAGTATGCCTCGTACAATAACAAATCTCATGACCAGCAACTTTCCTGAGCCCTCTTATATCCTCCCGCTTTTCTCCTCTAGCATAGTCCCGCCTCCATCAAAAGGAAGCTCTCAGCCACGTTCAAGATACAGCCCGGCAGAGCCAATTTAAGATGAAAGGACATGCGACAAATCAGAGATCCCATCTCAATTGAAGCCAAATTTATGTCCTGTACAACAGGGTCGTTGCCCGATCTTACAGGACGGGATATCCAATGCCGAAAAGTCGCCTTGGATTTGACTGCCATTTAAAAAGCTCAATGAGATTAGAGAGCGCATCGTCTGCAAGGTCCCGTCGTCAACTCGCCCCACCTATACCCATCAACTAAGCATGAAGTTAACCACGCTCACAGCCCTCCTCACTCTCCTCCCAGCCGTAGCCCTCAGCAAACCCGAATCCACAGGACCCTTCCATAAAAACCAAATCAAAACCCTCGTCACTTTCGGCGACAGTTACACCGATACCTTCTGGATCACCAACGGTGGCGTCCAATGGCCCACATACGTTGCCCGCTACTCCAACATCCAAAACTACCCTTACGCTCGTTCCGGCGCCACCTGTTCCAACGACCTCACTTTCCGCCCCTTCCCCCCGCTCTTCGAGTCCCAGATCCCGATGTTCTTGGGCGACAAGAAGAACGGGACAATCAAAGTCGACCCGAGGAGTACGCTGTACACTTTGTGGTTGGGCACCAATGACATTGGTGTGAGTTCGTTGTTGACGGGGGATAATTCGGCTTCGATCGTAGATGTTGCTGGGTGTTTGGTGAATTGGGTGAAAGTAATGTATGATCATGGCGCAAGGAATTTCTTGTTCCAAAATGTGAGTTGGTCTGTATTTCAAGTTGCGAGTAAAGCTTACCTTGGATGGTTTTTGATAGATGGTGCCTCTTGAGACAACCCCGATGTATGCTCCCGATTCTTGGCCGAATAGGTACTGGCACCTTGAGCGTAATACGACAGCATGGAGTGTCGCGATTCGTGAACTCGTCCTTTCTGGTAACGCTTTGACGAAGCTCATGCTCCAAGATCTTGCTCCTAAACTGCATGGTGCCCACATCGGTCAGTATGCGCTCACAAAGTCTTTCGGGTAGTTGAACTCACCTTGATGCACATACAGGCCTATTCAACTCGCACGGTCTCTTTGCCGACATGTACGCTCATCCTGCAAAATACCTCAACGGTACTGCTCCGTTGAACGTCACTGGCGCAGTTGACAGCTGTATTTTCCAAGTTGGTGATTCTGAGGAAAGTGTATGCACTCTGGTGAACGGGACCGCTCGTGACAGCTATCTCTGGTGCGTACAACATCTCTTGGCGAGGCAAGTTGCAAACTAAGGCATTTGGATTGATAGGTATGATGAGTTGCACCCAAGTGAACAGGCTGATCGCCACGTCGCGAGGGAGATTGCGAATATTATCGAGGGTAAGGGAAGTCGCTGGGTTTCTTGGTTGAGGTAGAGGGCAACTGGTGTTGGCGCTTGTCTCGTGTATGGACCGAAGGAATCATAATTTATGCTGGCATAAATCGTCTCAATACTGGCTGGGCAGTCGAGAAGGGTGATTACGGACAAAATACGGGCTGTAAAGCACAGAATCCCAACATCAGTTGTGTCCATCATGGATACAGATTTACCCTACCCAGCGGAATTCAACAAAGTCCCTGGTGAGGGCGATATCCCATTGAGCATCTTGGATTTAGCGGCCGTGAAGAATTAGCACCGTTACAAATAGCAGCACGAATCCATCGTCAAATGCGTCACGTCGAGAATACTGTCGAAGAGGACGGAGACGAAGGTCCAACAACACTTGAACCCGAACTCGGAGAAGGCGAAATTGGATGTCTCCATCCAACCTCATGCCCATTCTCGATCATAGGCTCAACAAAGCCCCTAAAGATCCACGGCCTCTCCTTCACCGCGCTCTTCTCCCCCTCACCCTCCTTAGCACTCTGGTCCTGCGACCACCGCATGCCATATCCCTCCGGCACTCTCATTTCATACACCAGCACCTGGTGTGGCAACCAATGTAAATTCCGCCAACTGGCAGCACCGACTATCCTCCAAAATAACGCTAGTGCTTTTTCATTTAGAACAGCCCTTGGACCTTGTGCGCGACCCCACCACCCAGCTTCGCCTTTGGCCGCTTTGGATACTTTGGCCGGATGGAGTTCTTGAGAGCGGTGAGCATGTTTTGTCCATGCGCGTGCGCCGGCAGTGAGCCCGACGTTGTTGGGGACTTGGTATGCAGTAAGGCATTGGTCGGTTGTTGGAGGTAGGGAGCCGAGTGCGGAGCCTGTTGTAAGTGCTAGACCATGTGAGAGGTGTGTGAAAAGTGGTGAGGTTGCGAACTCTTTCTCCTCTGAGCTGAGAGGATGGTTGGATTTGAGGCGTTGTAGGATTTGAGAGACTTTGTCACGTTGATCAGAAGCGGAGGGGAGTTCGCGCATGTTGAAGCAGTGCGGGGTGGGTAGAGGCGGGGGCAAATTCTGGGTCTCTGCATCCATGGGTTTCTTAGCGAATCGTGACAATATGATTTGATTGTAGATGAGATTCAAGAATGTGCGGGGCAGGGTGCCGCAGGTGAGCGAACATAACTGAGTGACAAGCGTATGATACACTGGCAACATTCAGAGGTTCGTGTTTACACTTGTTGTCGATCATCTTGGGCTTTGCCTGACATCGTTGGTCAGTTAAGTACTTGTTGCTTCGACTACACCCTTATAAGCGTTGTAGTCAATATCATACAATAGCTGACCATCCACACTTCATTCTTCCGTTAACGCCTGCTATCCCCTCCTGGGTCAAGGATTATGTTATCTGCCGTTAACGATCTCCAATTGCTGGTATCACAATTACCAAAGAGAGTGCAATCCTGATATTCAACATCTTCTGCCGTCGGACGAAGGCTACGCTGCTACAAGTCTCCAACAGATAAGAAGACGCACTGAAGCCAATTTCCAAAAATTCCTTGAATCAAAAACAAATGACGAAAAGGTCCTCTCGGGCTGAGCCCTCGAATGCCAGGATACGCGGCGACGGTGACGTCAGGGGCTCGGGCGTCTATCCTTTGCTATCTCAGACAACCGGGAAATTCAAAATCAAGGAAGAAAGGTCAGAGGCAGATCAACACTGTAGATTTGACATGCTGGTACAAGGAAGATAACGATGGCGCATTGCGGAGCAGATAAGTCAGTATGTAAGGTACACCTGGGCACACACACTTCTCTTTCTGGTGCCTTTGTCTCACAACTTTGGGAATTCCTGATTCAAGTCTCTTATCTCTGCTGACAACGAAGACACTGATAACCCAAAAACCGCATTGTGACCGACGACTGTTACACTGACTACCTTCGGGGTCCTCCTATGCGGTGCCCTCCGTGCGTCTTGTTAAATGCTGCGAGAATCTGTGTTTACTATCGGCTGGGGTGCTACGATTTCCAGTTGATGTTATTTCAATACGAGCAGAGAACTCGCACAAGCTATTTTTAAAGTCAGCGTGGTGGTGACATCAGGGACCAACAACGTGGACAAAAGCGGTAAACAAGTTCAAACCGCATAGATAACGGTTGTCCCCGTGTTGAACGCTTCCTTCGCCGACCCGGTACATCTCACCAACAATGCCGGTATTTTGCCCCGCTCTTCTCACAAAAAAGGTTCTCTATGTCAACGAAGAACGCCCCTGGGCCCTATGACGGACATCCTGGATGCTCTCCCGGCCGCGTGGATGGAGATTCCGAGCTTGGTACACTCGCTGGCACTCGAAACGGGGGGCGCGTTTGGTCTCCGGACACGGATACAATGAGCTAGATCTTGTCTGTCTAAATATAAATCACAACTTGTGCCTAATTTCCTCACGGGAGTTTGGCTTATCGGCTCAGCGCCTCTCCTAGCCGTCAACCCCCTCTCCTTGAGGCCCATTACTTTTACTCCCCAATTCACATCCAAGTCCAAGTCCATCTTTCTTGTCCCAGGAACAACTACCCAAAGGAAGATATACTGCGACGCGTCACTGTGGGGTACAATCAAACAACTCGTTGTGAAAGGCTTCCCTACTCGGTTAAGTAACGAGACTCAAGAAGTATTTCTGACGTGCGGGACGGCGGCGCGGACCACGATACTATCAGTGTCTGGGGTGAAATTGAATTGAAGGACGAGTAAGGTGCAATAACCGAACCAAGATAATTCGCCCCTATTGTTCCGGACTGATGATTGGCTAGCCTTTATCATGGAGGGTCGCGCTGAAGATAAGGAAATGCCAGCGCAATATCATGTGTGCGGAGAAGGGTGCGTGATATATAAACTTTCGCCTGAGAAGACTGGATGACGTTGAGCATTGTCGGACAACTCGGTTCTCTTCGGCCTCTGCTGCCGCTGTGCCTTTGCTCCCTGTAGGACGTTCTTTCCTGTCAAAGTCTCTGGCAGTGCCGATTCCCTGTAGACTCGTTGTTCCTCTTCGATCTTAGTCGCACGAGGCTTCCTTCTGAGGACCTCCGCATTCACCTCCCACGATGTCCGAAACCATTCTCCCTCAAGGCGCCGGCTACGGCGTTGGTGAGTTCCAACATCTCATACTAGAATTGCGGAGAACCGATGTAATGGATGTAATCTTCATGTAGTCATCGGAATTGGTCTCTTCTTCAGTGCCTTTATGGTCGGCATCACGGCTCTTCAAGCACGATATACCCCATTCTCGCCCAAAGACTCGGAAGAGTTCAATACAGCATCAAGAAGCATTAAGCCTGGGTTGATCGCTTCGGGTATCGTCTCTGCTTGGACGTGGGCTGCTACGCTGGTACGTCCTAGATCTTCGTTCTTCTCATCGTCGGGTGCTGACGAGGGCTTTGCGCAGTTACAAAGTAGCGCTGTGGCATACAAGTTTGGTATCAGTGGGCCTTGGTGGTATGGTGCCGGTGCTACTGTGCAAATTCTTCTCTTCGCCATGGTAAGCATACTGGCACTCTAAGGATGTGATGCTTAGCCTTTCCCCCAGCTCGCTGCCAAACTCAAATTGAACGCACCCTTTGCACATACATGGCTGGAGATTGTTGGGGTTCGGTGGGGTCAGGCCGCACATCTAGTATTCATGTTCTTTGGGTGAGTTCTGGCCCGTATCGCCCTTTGTTAAACACTCATGATTGACAATTTCAGTTTTGCAACAAATATTATTGTTAGTTCGATGTTGATCCTTGGCGGATCAGCTACTGTGACGGATTTGACTGGAATGAATACGATTGCTGTAAGCTTTTTGTCCTTCCTTGCCCCCAATGACCGAGGGAGTTAATGAATCATCTAGGCTTGCTTCTTGATCCCTGTTGGCGTCGCCATCTACGTTGTGGTCGGTGGCATGCGGTCGACCCTTCTTTGTGACTAGTGGGTCATTTCGGTCCCAGCTCATCTGTGGGTATCGAATCTGACCCTTCCCTTTCAGCACACACACCGCCATCCTCTTCGTCATCATCCTTGTGAGTCTTGACTATCAAATGATGCAACTGGTGCCTCAGGGCTCATACGCGGATTAGACATTCGTTTTCACCGTCTATGCAACGAGTCCCAAGATCGGCAGTCCCTCAACAATGCACGAACTCCTCACTGCTGCCGCGGCAGTTGCACCTGTGGATGGTAACGCCCAGGGATCATATATTACCATGAGGTCTAAGAACGGCCTTGTTTTTGGTGTTATCAACATTATCGGAAACTTCGCGACGGTGTTCCAGGATCAGGCGTACTGGCAGCGTGCTATTGCTAGTCGTCCTGCTACAACTGTCAAGGCATATCTCTTGGGTGGCCTCGCATGGTATGCTTCGATCTTCTTTACACCAAACTCTCGATATTGAAGACTGCCGTAGGTTCGCTATCCCCTTCACATTCGCCACCACTCTCGGACTTGCTGCTGTCGCTCTCCGTGGTGACCCAGACATGAAAGTCCTTACACCTGCTGACGTTTCCGCTGGCCTTCCTGCCGCCGCATCCGCTGCTGCGCTCCTGGGCAAGGGCGGTGCGGCTGCGATTCTCGTGCTTTTGTTCTTGGCTGTTACGAGCGCGTGTTCGGCGGAGCTCATTGCGTCGTCGTCGCTGTTGACTTATGATGTGTATGTAAGGTATATCAATCCGAAGGCGAACGAGCCACAGGTGTTGAGGATGGGTCATTACATGGTCAGTTATTTACGAACGTTCTGAGATGGACGGGAAGGCTGATTGAATGGGATATAGGTCGCGTTTTGGGCTATTGTTTGCGGTATTGCGGGTACTATATTTTTCTACATTGGGGTTTCTATGGGCTGGCTCTACGTACGTATGAACCGGGTGAATTAAAAATGCGAGTGGCGCTAATTGGATGATCGACAGACTTTCATGGGTGTCATCCTCGGTTCTGGAGTTGTACCTATCGCGCTGTCTATTACCTGGACTAAGGCCAACAAGTGGGGTTGCATTGGGGGCGCTGTCGTGGGATTCTTTTGTGGCATAATTGCGTGGTTGGTGACTACAGCGAAATTGAACGATGGCGTTATCAATGTCCAGACTACGGGAGGGGACTTTGAGATGCTGGCGGGTAATGTGGCGTCGATTGCTGTTGGTGGTATCGTTGCTGTTGTGGCGTCGCTCATCGTGAGTGCTCCTCACGGGTTCTATTGGTCGGAGGGTTTTTGATTGCCATTCTGACAGTGGCCTGATAACTATGATTGGGAAGCGACTCGAAACTTCAACAAGCCCGGGCCTGAACTTGTTGCCGAGTCTAGTCATGAGGAGAAGTCCAGCCGTGAGGCGGAGTCTAGGGATGGGAATGAGTCTAGCCATGAGAAGGAGTCGACCATTGAGAAGAACGTTGATACCAAAATCAAGGCCGCCTCCGTTGCCGATTCATTCGACGCTGCTGAGCAAGAGAGTGAACTTGATCATGCCAAGTTACAGAAGGCGTTCCACTTCGCGAGCTGGTCTTCTGTTGGTCTGGTGAGTATCAGCGGTCTCTCGAGCGTCGTTAGGCAGGTTATTAATCATATGGACCTAGTTCATCATCCTCATTCTCCTTATTCCCCTTCCTCTCTTCGGCTCGGCACATGTCTATAGCGTCAAAGACCTTACCGCTTGGGTCTCTATTGGAATTGCTTGGACATTCTTCTCTAGCTTCGCAGTCGTCCTTTACCCGCTCTATGAAAGTAGAGTGGCTCTTGGCCAAGTTGCCAAGGGTGTCATTAAGGTTAGTGCGGGGTCGTGTGATCACGGAGGAACATTTGTCTGATGTGGAGCGTTTATCCAGGACATCTTTGCCAGGGGTGCTGGCAAATACGTTCCCCCTGCGAAGGCATCGGCGGCGTAAAGTTTTGTGTGAGAGGCACGTTTTCACGATTACGACCTGGTTGATTGAGAGGACTTGATAGAGATTAGTGGGTTTGTAACAGTTGGCTTCTGAGTTACAATTGTGGGTGGTGTGAATTGGGTATTGTATGGGCGCGATTAAGCGCCGTCGTTTGTCCATCACTCCGATGAAACCTAGACTATTCGGTCTTCGTTCCAATTGGCGTCTGGAAAATAAGGGCCTCGTTCAGGATCCCGTAATGCAGCCACAGAATTGGGGTACTGGATGTCATGTGTGAACGTGGTGTTGTGTAATGTCGTGGGGTATATACGGTTCGGAAATCAGGAAGGCCTGTTCAGGTGACACCTCTATTCATCTTGCCTTATCTCCTGGGTCCTGGGTCCCCACTACTCCGTTTTCCTTCGTCCCGCTCCGTTGCTTGCGGCGTTGTGCGTCTTTATTATTACCTCGGGAAGCGTGAACTATTATCAGGTGAATAGTAAAGATAAGATAGCTAGATAACAAGTCTTGTGGATCGTTAGCACGGTTGGTGTGACCCTCGTCAATGGGATGCCAAGAGCCTTGTGGTGTGAACTCCAACACGTGTTATGTTTTGGCTGGCCCATGTCTTAATGCTCCTAGTAAGATACTTGATATATTAAACACCTGGACCCGGGGTCCATGGACATTCATCGGCACCAACATGCGCGTTGTAATTGCCTCCTTTGGTGGCGGGCCACGAAACGTGACGGTGATGATGTCGTTCGGCAGGGAGAGCCGACCATCGGGGAGGGGGGTATGCCTTATTCGGTATGGTTGCGTGGAAATGATGCGAGATAACATGACCCGGAACTAGAGTAACGTGACTCCATAGGTGGCCGTGCCAAGCCTTTCCTTCGCCTCCTGTTAAAGTGGCGTATATAAGGCCCTTGGCGTCTACCTACACAGCCCCCTTTCCCTCCCCTTTCTTTCCAGCCGCCTCGCTCCAGCCTCCTAATTGTCCATTTCACACACGTATTTTTCACTCGTCTGACGCGTACCGGCCAAGTTTTGAATGGGAGATTCTTTCGCTGTCCCCTCTCACGATGCTGCCAACCATGTTCATGCCGTGCCCCAGCCAACACTCTCCCTCGTCAACGAAGATGAGGATGAACCCCCTAGTAGTGGCTCGCATTCAAGTGGGGAGGCTCAAGTAGAAAACCAGACCCCCTCTGGTGATGGTTCATCTTCTCTTCCCGCCGTTAAGCAAGATGGTGTATATAATATGATGGCTGGTAAAGACAGTCATGTCGATATCGGTGTGGCCAATGTTGTAAATATCCAACTTGTGGACCGTCAGGAGACATTAGTGGAGGACACCTCCCCCGCCAAGAGCAAGGAACACCTCGAATTAGGGCCTGACCTCGAGCAAGGTGTACGCCTTACCCGTCGTACTCAGAAACCCTATACAACTTTCTTTGGGGTTAGGTTTAAACCCGGGCGTAGGACTGCCAAGTTACGCACACTGTTCACGCCGACGAGGCCCCTCGGTCCCAGCCCGACGTATAAGCAGTCACTCAAGGCTGCGTTGAAGTACACCCCCCTGAACGTACTGTTGTTGTTTATCCCAGTCTCGTGGGCTCTTCACTTCACGCATCAGAGCCCTACGCTCATATTCATCTTCTCCGCTCTTGGGCTCGTACCGCTTGCCGCACTTCTTGGTTTTGGAACGGAGCAAATTGCGTTGAAGACTAGTGCTAGTGTTGGTGGCCTATTGAATGCTACGTTGGGCAACATCATCGAAATGATCATCGCGGGTATTGCTTTGAAGGAGGTTGGTCTTCTCTTTTATATGCTCTTGAAGCCAATAGGCCTGACGTAATGTGGTTGATAGTGTGAACTGGAACTCGTACAAAGCTCACTCCTCGGTGGTTTATTGAGCAACTTGCTGCTTGTCCTAGGCATGGCCTTTATTGGTGAGTTCTCCCTGAGCTCACTTGCGGATTCGTCAATTGACCGTCTTGCATAGTCGGCGGATACCGTTTCCATCAGCAAGAGTTCCAGCCTATGGTCGCTCAGCTCAACTCTTCGTTGTTAATAGTTTCGGTCATTTCTCTCATCGTGCCCGTTGCTTTCGTATGTTTAGGCAATGGTTGTCCCCTCTTCTTTGCCTAATCATGATTTCTCAGCATGCGTACCTGGAGGATCGTTTCGACAATGGCCGGGAGTTACCCATCATGCTAGAACTCAGTCGTGGTGGTTCGATTATCCTGATCTTCATGTGAGTCATGAGAATTTGCAAGCCTAAGAGATAAGAAGCTTACGTTCTTGGATAGATACTTCGCATATGTACGTTTATATCGTTCGAAGCTTCGGTGATTTGCCACCTTACCCCCGACGCTTAGCTCTACTTCCAATTCTATTCGCACAATCACCTCTTCTTGGAAGTTGATACCTGCTCGTCGATCTCTTCTCGTTCGTCGATGAAATCCGACGTCGAGTCTTCCACTGTTCGCAGATCCTCTGAAACTATGTCGCTTCCTTCGACCACCTCCGGCGACTCGAGTGATTCGGACGATTTCCACACTGTTAAATTAAACACAATCTCGGCCCTCGGTCTGGTTTTGGCATCGACTGGATTGGCTTACCTCACTGCCGAGAACCTGGTAGACTCGTTGCAAGGACTTCTAGAAGCACACCCCAGTGTGTCGAAAGAATGGATCACACTGATCATCATCCCAGTTATTAGCAATGCCGCAGAACACATTACTGCTGTCATTGTGGCTAGCAAGGGCAAGTTTGACTTGGCGATGTCGGTTGCGGTTGGAAGTTGTATCCAGATCGCACTGTTTGTAATACCGGTTCTGATCTTAGTTGCTTGGGGTATGGGAAAGCCACTGACGCTGTTGTTCGATCCTCTTGAGACAGTGGTATGTTTGATTGTCCTTGTTCTTGGTGATGGGGATTTGCTGATTTGCTGTGGTTCCAAGGTGTTGTTCTTCTCTGTACTGCTTGTCAAATTCTCCGTTGAAGACGGCAAGTCACACTGGATGTCTGGTTTGGCATTGGTCTGTGAGTTGCTTCGGTGTCTCTTTGATCTGGTCGATACATGATTAACGCTTTTTCTAAGCGGTTTACGTCCTCATTGCCCTCTCGTTCTGGCACTTCCCAGAGACCCACCGGATATTGCAAGGGTCTCCGATCATTTGTACCTGAGGCGAGGGTAAGTAGGCTATGGTGTTGATAACTCATAGTTATGAATGAAAGAAGGGTGTTGTGGAGCGAGTCGAAAGGAAGCCGTTTATGATGTTCTGACAAATTTCGATGAAAGTGATGACGTTGACTTCAAGTCACTTGTTCTCCGGAGGAGATCCGTATCAAGGGATGAAGTAAAGACTTGAGGTGTACTTGTACTTATTTCGTCTTTTTCAATGAACACGTCCTGTTCCTATCAATACCTCGGTATTAATCTCGCTTTCATACCAGCGAATTACAGTATGAGTTTACTGCGATTGACGCTGTATGCCACGTCTAGCAGGAGCCTGATTTAGTTAGATGTAGTCGCGTCTTAGTGCGGCGTAGGAACATTGTTTACATTTGGGACTGGCGATCCCCATGTGGTTTGCTTTTTTGCAGTTTGACGAAACCAGGGTCAGCGGAGAACTGTCAGCTAGCCTAGATGTGCTGATACGGGGGGTTTCATTTAAAACTTGACCAGTTACATGTTCTTGTTTTACACCGCTTATTGATGTGTTTTGGACGAAGAAGAGATGAGGGGGACAACGGGGACAGACAACAAGCACGCCGAGTCCGAGCCCCGACGGTCCCGCGAGAAGATTCAACACCTCCCCATCCCATCAGAATTCAGATACGCTGATGATGGTGCCGAAAATATCAGGACTTTTTTCCCATGAAGCGCGGCAAAGGATTTGCGCCATTTGAACATGCGTTTGTGCAAGGGACACGCAAGGGTGGAGTTTTCGCAAGGTTTCGCAGGAAGAGGTCTAGGGGGTGAAGAAAGGAGGTTATCTATATACTTAAATTTCCAAAGAAACATGAATGGGTATGATAAAAATAGTCCGGTGTAACGTAGCTGGAGATCAGAAGCAGAAAAAGACTTTCTGGCAGAACATGGCACTGTCCAGACCGGCTAAAGATTTGAATTGGCAGTGAACGGAAAGTGAGGTGAATATGTTGTTGGTTGTTGGTCGACTAGGGGATTAGGTGGCAGCTACCGAAGGGACGGGTCAGGATGACCAAAAAAGATGTTCTTTGTGGAGAGCTTCTAACTACTTGAGAGACATGACCTGGCGCTTATTCGATTTCCTTTAAGTATTAGCTGCATCTCTTTCACATCGGTTCCCCTGATCCATCCCCTCCTCCGTCTTCTCCTCCATCTCCTATCCGTTCCCTCTCCCATTCTCCTGTGCTACCACACCGAGGATGCCGTCTACACCAGTCGTCGTCGCCTCTGCCAGTCTTCTCCTCGCCACTTTCATTTGGCTCCGAAAGTCTAAAGCTTCAAAGACATCGCTTCCTCCTGGCCCGAAACCCGTCCCGCTATTGGGCAATGTCAGAGACCTCACTGCAAAGGAGCTCTGGCTCCCAGCGAACAAGTGGGCAAAGCAGTACGGTGAGTCCAAAGCGCCCTTTTGCCGTATATATAGGTCAAGCTAATTTGACTTGTCAACTCGACCCTCCCGTAACCCGTAACGTACGCGCGTGTATCGTCTTTGACAGGCGACGTGGTGTACCTTCATGTGCTCGGCCAAGGCCTCGTCTTCCTCAACAGTCCCGAGGCCGCATTTGATCTACTTGACAAGCGTGGCGCAATTTATTCAGATAAACCCCAGCTGGTCATGACGGGCGAGTTGTAAGTCTGCTGTCACCCTCTTTCGTCCCTCTTCTTGCGAGTTTACCCCCTGTATGCACGCGGATTATTGACCCGCTTTCTCCGTAGGTGTGGATGTGAGAATATGGTATGTGTACCATTGTTCAGGGTTCGTCCCCTACTTCCCCACGCCGGATCTGGATGGCGTGGGTGAATTATGGGGAATTGTGGCCTTTATTCCCGTTTGTATATGCACAGTTGATGCTCATTACTGTTGCTCGGTACCCGCGTGTCTTTGCAGGTGGCGTTCACGACCTATGGTGATCAGTCCAAACGTCAAAGAAGGTTGATGCACAAGGCTTTTGGAATCCAGGCGATTCCTGCATATTATCCGTTGCTGCAGACGGAAACTCTTCAATTCCTCCGACGCTTAGTTGCAGATCCCTCAAACTATCGAAGTCATACGAGACGATATGCTGGTGGATTGACCCTTTCCGTGGTTTATGGCTACGAGGTCAAGTCGAATGAGGATGAATTCTTGCAGCTTGCAGAAGAGTGCGTGGATCTGTTGGCGAATCACATTGCTTCGGGAGGTGGGATTTGGCCCGTGGATATCATCCCTGCGTTGCAGCACTTGCCGAACTGGGCACCTGGGGCTGGGTTCAAGCGCAAGGCTGCGAAATGGAAGGCCAAGATGGAAGAGTTTGTGGAGAAGCCGTACGAATTCGTGAAGAACAGCATGGTATGTCCTTGTTCGGTGTTCAAACCCAAGTATAGCTTCTTACTCGGTGCACGCAGAGGGCTGGCGACTACAAACCGTCGTTCTGCTCGACTCTTTTGGAGGATGAAAAGGCAAAGGCCACCGAACACTTTGAGTTTGACCTCAAGTGGACTGCTAATTCCATGTATTCTGCAAGTGGTGACACAGTACGTGATTTTCCTATCTGCCAGCTGAACTGTACAGCATCACAACGATATTCTTAGACTATTACGGCTGTCTGCCATTTCCTAATGGCCATGCTACTCCACCCCGCGGTTCTTATGAAGGCCCAGAAGGAGATCGATAGTGTCGTCGGGACGGACAGACTGCCGACGATTGCGGACCGTGCCTCTCTGCCCTATGGTGAGCGGTGTCTTGCACTTGGCAGCTCAACACGCTAAACGGAAATATTCAGTCCAAGCAATCGTAAATGAAACGCTCCGCTGGGGCGTCCCCGTTCCCTTGAGCAAGTCATCCCAGCAGAAACGGGTTTTACAACGCAACTGACCAACCTACAAGATCTGCCCCATAGGCTAATGGAAGATGACGTTTATCAAGGCATGCATATTCCCAAAGGATCACTGGTAAGTTATTCGGGTTAGGCGTTAGAAGCTCCTAAGCCCTAATGTGTTTTCTCGTCTCCGATGATAACGCAGGTATTCGGAAACATCTGGTTAGTTGTGGCGATTCATAGTGGATTTGCGTTCTAATAATTAATATTGCGTAGGGCCATCATGCATGATGAGAAGCTATATCCCAGTCCCGATGAGTTCAAACCGGAGAGATTTATGGAAGACGCTGATGAGGAAACCATGAGGAAGAGGGATCCGAAGAACTATGTTTTCGGGTTCGGCAGGAGGTTCGTAGGGCCCCCAAGGCAACGCGAGCAGTACTGATACGTCTTTGCCTTATCTAGACGCTGCCCTGGAGCGAACCTCGTGGATTCATCTGTGTGGTTGCTTGTTGCGAACATAATTGCGACGATGAACATAAGCAAGGCTGTGGATGAAAAGGGAAAAACGATCGAGCCCGAGTTCGTTTTTGATAACTTCATCTTTAGGTGAGCCCTTTGTCTTCGCCTATTGTGTGCCGGCTGACGTGCTCCCGCAGGATGCCTAATCCTTTCAAGTGTGATATTAGACCGCGCTCGGAGAAGGCACTGGAATTGATTAGCCAGTCCGAATTTGCGTTCTAAAGTCACGGACACTCTACAATCTTTGGGTAACTACCAAGCTACTACGGAACATATTCCGAGTCCTCTACACTCCTTTCCCCGATAGGTTAATAATAATTGTATTCTTGCTTCCCTTTTCCTCACTAAGAGTAGTATCATTCATTTATTCAGACTTCAATCTCCCAGCGTATTTCTTCCCTCTTCCTATCTCTATTCAGTTTCTGCATTCTTGTGTTACAGGCAGAATGCAGGGCTTCCAAGCTTTCGTTATCAATTTTCAGCGACTCAATATCTAGCTTATGTCTTGATTCAGAATAATCTGTGACAGTAGCACGGATGGATTCGGTTTTACGGCATGATCGTCTCATAACACCTCTTTATTCCCGAAGAGGGCTAATACCAATGCATGATAATATCAGCAACAGATGCCTCTTGTAGAAAACTAGGGAGGATGAGACGGATAGGAAAGTATAGGGAAGTCTATAGGAATGGGCGTTAATAAGACGGCGGTCACGAAGATTGAGGCGTTGAAACCAACGTGGGGTGTTCAGCGTAGCATGAAATTTTCCTTCGTTGTCCGTTGAAGACACTAATTTTATCCGGGACGGATTCCTTGGTATGGAAGCCTTGGAAAGCAGAGAAACGACGTGATTGGCCGGTCAACCTGTTCGAGCTGTCCAACGCGTAAGATGGTACGACTTGAGATAACTTGGCCAATCCAGAAGACAAGAAAGAACTCGAGCGGGTTTAGAGTTCTACTTGATTGGAGCCGCCAACCCACTTTGCGACATGATGTTTTGACCTGGGCATTGCGCGCATGACTACATACCTGCGTCACACGGGTTAATAATACCACTAACGTTGTGAGGGAACTGCGGGTCCGAGGGTATATCGTTTTATGTGGGTTACTGGCAATGTGATAAAAAGGTACGTGATGGCGAAGTTTGCTGTGGGAAGTCGGTATTTTTTTTGAGCTCGGCAGTCGTGTGTGTAGCGGTTTCATAAAGCGCTGATGAGAGAAGATGAGATAGATTTGATAGGAGGTTGAGCGGTGTGGCAACGAGCAATAGCTTGTGATGCGTGGAGGCAAGTGCGTGGGTTTTTGTGTACGGGCTCTTGCCAAGGTCGGCTCTGAGAAAGGTTGATATCAGGCGGGCGGGTTCTTCCGAGCCCATATGGATTCGTATAATGTATTGCATATAAAGCGTGGGTAAGTGAGTTTTTCCTGAAACACAAATTATTGCAGTTTTAGTCGTGGTAAATCTTGGGTTTAAAGCGGTGGGCGAATCAGAAGATCTGCAAGATTACCACTATTGGTTTTGTGGAGGGACGCCGTTGTTTGCCTACTGTTCTGCTCCACTTTCCCTGCATGCCCGTATGGAAGATGGAGCTCGTAAGGTGGGTCAGTTTTTGAATGAGGAGAAACGAAGTGTGGGCCTTCACGGCTGCGGCGGTGGTGGATCGTCATCGATTCATCGCTGAATCGTCGTCATCATCCTGCGATCATCTTCATGCAAAAATAAGTACAGGTTTGTAAGTATGTAGATGCTAGAAGGAGTGCTAGCGACGTAAGCTGGGGAAAATTTACTTGACACCTGAAGCTCGTAATGGGGTTATGTTATCTGATTTTACCGAAGTTTAGCAAGCTTTTTGGGTTCGAGAGTTCACGACATAAGCAGGGTCAGCTGGGAAAGCTTGACTTCGGTAAAGATCAGATGTTTCAGATATCAAGGGTCACAAGGTGGATAGTGCGACCAACTGTAGATTCTGCCTTGAGAGACGAAGGCCCAGTCGAGGCCAGCGTAGTCCGTGAATGGATGCAAAACACACCGTTATTATTATAATCACAAGCAATCTTCAATGTTATTCTGGGTGAGCCATGTGCACCATGATTCCGAAATAGCGCAGAAGATGAAGGCTAGATGACACGTCGCCAGTCCATGGTTCCAGCTCCGTCTTGGGACCGAAGACATATCCTCTAGAAGCACCATTACGTGTGCCGGTAGAGGCGCGCAGAAGTCAATGGTTTTTGTGAGGTTTTGCCTCTTTGGTTTCGGTTTTCCCCGGTGAACTGGTCTCGTGCTCTCTTCCCAGAGGTCAATGTTCACGGCCCGGTAAGCACTTATCCGGATGCGTTGAAGACTTGAGGGTGCGGCGGTTGCTCACTACATCATTGATGGAATTTTGAGCAAGATTTAGTGAGTCCGAGATGCGAGAGGACTCGATTTTAGGGCTCATCATTCAGCAAGATTACAAGTTTGAACCGTAATTAAGGCTTCATTCCAGGACGCTTGCCAGTGTAATTGAGAAACTTTCACCGAGTGGCCGGCGGACCTCGATGAAAAGGCGCAGAAGCATTCAGCCGGCCAAAGCACAAGCATTCCTGTGGCGTTGTTGTTTGGGCTTTCGGGTGAGCAATGAGGCCTGAGGGACGAGGGCGAGTGTAGACATGACGATAGGTGATATCTGATGGTCTGTACTTGTGAGTTGTCGTTCCGAGTGATGTTGCGAGAGGTATAAGCAGATTTTCCTGTCAGTTCCGACGAGAGTAGTTGCCAATGGAGTTCAGTCTTGTGATCGAGCGATGGAGTTATAGCCTTGTAGTGGTTTATTTGGTTGATATCTAATAGGGATGCGGCGAGGCACGCCGAATTCGGCCTCGGTTACCCTTCATCTGGCCCACGATAACGTGGTCCCAAAGCCTAGAAATGAGGGGCGGAATGCAGGGCTTCCGAGCACTGCTCCAGTTTATTCACTAGGTTGCCGTACACGAGTCTTGCCTTGGGAAAGCTCGACGTCGTCCGGTGGTGGACAGAAAGGAAAGACGCAAGCCCGGGGGTCCGGCTCCACCGCGACCGAGAACATCACCTCGTATGACCTCCTAGTTTCCACATTCTGAATTTGGGACCCAAGCCAACACGACAACCGGGCGCCTTTTGTCAAGTGAGCGTAGAAAAACCGGGGCTGTATTTTTAATATGACCACCTCCCCGTTGCCGAAACTGAGGTTCGATGCCTATCTTTGGTGACTTCCTCCCCAGGGAAGTTTACGCCATCAGCAAGATTTGGAGCACATCATTCGGGATCTTGTTATTGTGGCCGCTCGCACGTCGACGATTGAAGCAAACGGCAGAGACAAGGAAGATCAGAATGTGAAAAAGAGTGCCCTGTTTGATGACAAGACTTCTCTCAGCCTAGGAACGCTAGCGGCTGTGTCCACATGGCTGAGATTTCCCCGCTCCATGTCTTTTGTGATTGGTACTTAAACACCCGAGCCTCTGTTGGTCATATCACCGTTTCCCCCGTTGCTTGGCTGCCTCTCTGCCAAATTACTGAACTGGCTCCCCTGAGGCCTGCTACTACCTGATACCCTCCCAGCGATACCTGGTGAAGTCGCGGGCCCAAGATGGCGTTAAATTTAGCAGGTGTAAAATTTGACAACACCCTGGGGGCATTGCTTGTGGGAGGTTTGGCTGCAACAGCGTGAGTAGTTATCTCATATCTCGCTTGCCTTTCGTCTCACGATGAGCACTTTCACAGGCTTTATGGTGTGACTTGCGTGCAGACATACAATTATTTTCTCAGAGGATCCAAGGACACTATTTGGTTCAAATGGATGGTGAGAGCATCTCAAGCAACCCGTACGAACTCACCTGACGGATGTGGTATCTTGACTCTGCTGCTGGGGCATATAGATTGCTTTTCTTTGGTATGTGAGGAGGGTATGTAGTCGTGTTCATCTCATCACTCACTACTCCCAATAGGGCCCTCGATACGTTCGATGCTGTTCTCAACGGCCACTTCCTGTATTTCTACATGGTGACAAACTATCTCAAACCCACTGCTCTGTTTGCAGTGGTGTGGAGTGTTATCGTGAGTTTGTCTGGCCGAGTATATCAAATTTGCTTGCTCACGCTTTGACCCTCAGACCCATGTCGCAGCCACTGTAAGTTCCAAGTACACCGGTTCAAGTGTTGTTGAAGCTTAACTATGAACAAGTCCGTCTCCAACTTCATCATTCGGACTATGTTCGCTCATCGCGTCTGGTTATGTGAGTGTACCTTCACCAATGGGGCTCCTCCAAGTCGCTGATATAATGCTGGGTAGTGAGCGAAAAGAATATGTGGCTTACTGGGCTTATTGTGAGTTCCTCATCTTGCTTCCTTGACACCCTACTGAGCCTAATCTAGATGGGCGTATCAACAACTGATCTAGGTCTGTTTCTATTCCGTCGCCACATGAAAATATCACAACTCATGTAATCCATACATGCAGCTGTCGGCCTCGGTAAGTGGGAATAAGAATACTGCACATCACCGAGCTTACCGACGCTGCATTCGATTGAAGTCATCACGGTGAAGGCGTTTCAAAATACCAATTTCATGGATCTCCAGGCGTTGTCGGTATGTCTGACAGGAAAACTTTTTTCGCCAGCCGGGCGCTGATAAATCGCTTCTAGTCCTTGTTCTATGTCAGCTTCGCGGCTGGGACAGGATCCGATCTTCTCGTCGCTCTTTCACTATGCTACTATCTTTGGAAATCTCGAACGGGGTTCCAACGAACCGATTCACTTATTCGGTCCCTTTTGGCTTATACAGTCAATACTGGTCTTCTCGTTGCGTAGGTTTCCGTTCGCAATCCCTACGTCTTGATTGTTCACCAGGCCTCGGAATAGTATCGATGCAGCTGCTGGCATGATCACCTACGCTGTAATGCCCCATAACTTTATCTTCCTTGGTAAGTTGTCTTTCGGCACCCCTATGTAACGCATGTAGTGCAGAAACTCATGCATCGACCAGGGTTTTACTTGTTGCTCAGTAAACGTAAGCCGACCTTATGTTTTCTCCAACCATCGAGCCCCTGACCACGGTCATCCTTCTCACAGTCTATCTCAACTCGTACCTTGCTGCGTGAGCCATCCTTGTGGTCGTCATAACACGGGTCTAGTGTTGATCTTGCTTTTGATACATAGCCTCAACGCACGCGAAGGCCTACGTAAAAGTATGGACGAGCCGGTCTCCATCCACCTATCTCAACTCTCCGCCAACAACTCAAGGAGATATCACGATCCCGAGTTTGCACGGCCAAGCCAGAGTGTTCAACCCGAGAAGGTGCGTTTAAGATAGCTCCCCATACGTAATGTTAGCCAAATCAATTGACGAATTTCCTGGATACAGAGTCGATCTGAACACTTGGGTATTTCTATCTCCACCCTCGTTGACACGAAAGTGGACCATGAGACAAGTGGTAGGGCGGTCTGATGTCAGGCTCACCTCATTTCACTTTTCCTTGGACCATGTAGTCGATGCTATCTGTCTGTTTTTCCAACGTCGCATTTCATCATACCTCACCAAGCTCGTATCAGTATCATTGATGTGTCTATAGATCTTCACCTTTTGGTGCCTATACCGCTAGCATACTAAGGCCCTGCACCTCCTCTCCTTTATTCACGCTCATTCATTCAAACTCGCTTTCTCATCTTGGTGTACATTATTGGTGGAATTTCGACTACGCTACCAGTTTCAGAGGTTTCAGTAGCAAAAATATCTCTGTTTCTTTTTGTTCGGATAGTATCCATGATTCCGCAATGCGTTCTGGAATTGATATAGATTTGTTGCGTCGCAAGGAATAGTCTGGAAGTTGCACTCTCCGGATGCGGTGGAAGTGGACTATAATTAGCGCGGGTACGCCTTGAGGGCAGGTCCTTCCTTACCCCTAAAGCCCAAATGCCAGCCAGCACCTGCCTTGAACCAGTTCCACTATCTCATCCCACTATTCCATTCATGCCCTTTCATGTCGTTGCCTCATCACCACAAGCTCTCGGTAACCAAACCCTCCCTCGTCGCCAGTGCATGGTCCTATATACATAGTCTGATCGGATCCCGCTTCACCCACGCACTGTGCTATCTCGCGTGCACCTGCTTCGAGCTGGCTTGTCGTGCAGATCATTCAGTGCATCAGTGTCATAGGATCTCCAGAGGCAAGATACCTCGAGGTAGCGCTTTTACTTTTATCCTTTTACTGCCTATCCGCCAAATCCCTATCGCTACCAGTGCATAGTTTTATGCATACAGTCTAATCGGCCATTCTTCCAATCCATGATATGCCCCTCATACTGCTCACGCGTTTGAGTTGGTGCGCCATGGAACCGGCGGAGTAATCCGCTGGATGTCCCTTTAGATGTCCATTTTTTGGATGTCTAAAGCTACTTTCTCGACCTGACTTATCGTCGGTCGGGGCCATTCCGTCATTGAACTGTACCATCGGTATAGTTTTTTGGCGACATCAAACTCGAGGGATAAGTATTCTCTCAAGTTCGAGTCTGGTGTAAACATACATCAGATTCACAATATATGGCTTAGATTTCACTCGGTATGCGAGGGGTTTTGGTGCGAGTAGTGACTTTTTGGCAGCCCTACCACAGATGTGTATTTTGGCTCCTCGCCTGCTAGTGCTTAAACGACTGGTTATTAGACGATTGGTGTCAGCTGCTCCTGACATTAGGCACATCCTCCTCTCGGTGTGGTATTTTGTAGACGCGAGTATACCATTCGGGTTTTGGCACTCTCTGGGAGGATGATTGATCTCTAAAACTGGGTTCCTATAATATGCGCAGGTGCTCGTTGGGATAATGCTTGGCATGTCTTCGGACATATACTTCTCTTGTATAGATTATACCAATGATGATAGATCTTATCTATTCGTCGTGTACAGTCGAGGTCTCGTCGATGATACGTGACTTTCGTCTTTGGCCGGAGGCGAATTTGCTTCCGTCATAGAAGTGGACTATAATTAGCGCGGGTACGCCTTGAGGGCAGGTCCTTCCTTGCCCTAAAGCCTGAATGCCAGCCGGCATCCTCCCTTAAACCAGTTCCATTATCCCGTCCCACCATCTCATCCATACCTTCCCATGTCGTTACCTCATCACCACAAGCTCTTGGTAACCAAATCCTCTTTCGTCGCCAGTGCGTAGTCCGGTGTACATAATCCGATCTGATCCTGCTTCATCCACGCACTGTGCTATCTTGCCGATCTTGCGCGCACCTACTTCAAACTGGCTTATCGTGCAGATCATTCAATATGTCAATGTCATAGGATTTGCAGAGGCGAAACACCTCGAGGTTGTGCTTCTTTTCTCCCTTTCTTGCCTATCCGCCAAATCCCTATCGCTACCAGTGCATACTCTTATGCATACAGTCTAATCGGCTACCCCGCTCCTCCATGCTCTGCGCTTTCCCAAGCTGCGTATGTGGTTTTGAGCTTGCACACCATGGAATCTACAATCAATGGAATGATATCCGTTGGTTGTGTCTTTAGGTGTTCATTTTTTTGGACGTCTAAAACGCTACTTCTATGACTAGACTTACCGTCAGTCGTGGTTGCTCGCTGTCATTGAACTATGCCGTCGGTATGGCTTCTTTGACAATAGCAGACTTGAGGGACAAAGTTCTCTTAAGTTGGAACCTAGTGGAAAGTTCCACAGGCTTCCTAATTGGCCTAGATTTCACTCGGTACGCGAGGGGTTTTGGTGTGAATAGGAACTTTTTGCCAACCCAAGTTGCAATTGTGTTTGGCTCCTTTGCCTTCTGTTTGCTTCCTTTGCCTTCTGTTTGCTTCATTGTTTTTGTGTGATTATTAGATGGTGGACGCAAGTATATCATTCTGGGTTTTGGTACCTTCTGGGAGGGTGAGCAATCTCTATAATACGCGCAGGTGCTCCTCGGGATAATGTTTGGCTCTGTTTAAATATATACTTCTCTTGGATAGAGTAGACCAATGATAATGATGATAGATATCTATTTGTTGCACACAGTTGAGGTCTCGTCAATGGATATGTAACCTTCGTCTTTGGCCAGAGGCGAAGTTGGAACTTCTATCATTCGGGCGAAGAAGGGTCTAATAGCACAGAGATATGAAATAGTTTGATTCAATATCTAATAGACAACAAGGCTCCGATTATCAAGTAAAGCACTTTAGTTTCAAACTGCACAGTGAGAATGCTTCTAAGCGGTTGTGTAGCGGCCACAGTGGCACATATCCGAATAGATGCGACCTTCCCACTCACTCAACTGTATTCGCCGGTTCTAGGAGCGGAGAATAGCAGGAGAAAGCAGTCGGAGGAGAGTGAGAAGGAAGCACAAGAATTGCGGCGAGCACATGGTGCAATCCATTAATGAATGGAAATGGCCAGTCGCGGTTCTCGGCGGCGTCCCGTACGCCTGTGGCACGGCTTAACACGAGGCGTTGTCGGTTGATATGCGATAATATACCAATTCGTCAGTCACACGAAAAATGATATATTCTAAGACTCCAATAAGGTTGAAACAACAGTGAATATTCCCAGGCAATCAGAAAGCGCACGCGCGAGACACGTTTTATGAATGATCAATTCTCGAAACATGAACCCCCAATGGACTCAAAAATCACCCTCGTTTCTTAACTGGTGTCTTCTGGAACGAAACGGTATCCTGACCTTCCTAATCAAAGCTGTTGGTGCCGAAGCGTGATCACGTAAAACCGTGACTTTCCTTTTCCTTCTGCAGGTGGAGTCTGGCCGGCCTAGGGTGCCGTTTTTGTGTCATTCGGGTGTGGCATAGCTGCCGACAGTTGGGGTTATGAGGAGGCATGTTGGTGCTAGTAATACGATATTAAGCATCATTTGGTCTTTTCCTACCGCCTGTTCCTCTCCCCCGCCCCCATCGCCGCTGCTGGTACTGTGGAGCACGCTGGAGGCTGACCACTCGCAACAGCCTTCGTCATAATTCCACTTTCAGCACTTATCTTCCGTTCCCTTCGCTAATCGGGTACCTGGTACTCAGAACCTCCCGTTCTTCCCGCATTCCTCCTCTGGGTTCTTTTGCGGCACATTCACTTCATAAGGGTGGTCATTCTATAGCAAAAACTTTCTCCACCCCCACACTCCGATCGCTTTCATTAGACCTCGACTGCGTCCCTCCCCACATCCGGGTCACCTCCGATTGTCGATCATTAAGTGCCCTATCGACTATATACAGACATATACATCCAGCGCAGCAGTCTCGGGAAGATGCATCCCCCGCATTCATTTGCGCTTATCGTGACGCTACTCGGAGTTTCATCTTTCTCTTCCGCGTCGCCTGCTTCCTCCGTATCGCCCTCATCTTCGTCTTTGGCATCGGCCACTTATGATATCACCATCCTTGCAAGCACACACCGCGATTATCGTTTACCTTCCGACAATGATCCCATTATATTTCCTAATGCCGACTTTAAGGCTGGGTGCAGCTTCGTAGTTCGTGGTCGGACATATGATATCTGCCCCTTGGCTTCCGTCGATAAGGTCGCCAAGGGACGAGTTGACAAGGAAAGGTTCGGGACAAAGGGTAAGGCGAAGGCAAGGGAGGAATGGAAGGAGAGGACATATAGGGTGACGTTGGATGGTACGAAAGGATCGGGGTCCGAGTCGGTGAGTTTTGAATGATTGGGTTTCTGGAGCTGTCTCTCGCGATGTTTGCTTTGGCCCTGGAGTGTCAGATGGGTGATCGTCATCGTATCGGACGCTCGGCGAGCTCGTATGGGCCCGAATCAGGGGTAGTAGCGCTGTAGGGACGTTGTCCAGGGTGGATGATACCTTTCTTGCTCACCCAATGCCTGTCGTATTTGTCTTGTTTGAGATACTTACGAAAAGCCCTTCTGCTTGTCGTTTAGTGCCCGGATGGAACTTGGGTGTGTCTGGCTGGTATGTTTCTTGGATTTATGCGTTGTCTGGATAGGAGTTGACGACAATCTTTGGGGTGACAGAACGTGATGGCTCACGGACGACGGCGGCGTCGATTGCACGGAGTTTGGAAGACGGATCGTCAGTGATCTATGCACAGAACTTTGCTCGCGATGGACGAACGTTCGATCTTTGGCTAGCAAGTGGGAAGACAGGTGTACGGATGGTTATGGTGTGTAGTGACGAAGAAGGGTTGGAGTATGAGGACGATTTGGATGGGTTGCATGTGCTGAGATGGCGTACTCGACATGCCTGTCCTTTGGGATCCCACGAGCGTGTAATGATCGAAGCGGAGAGTGACCAAGCACCTAGTGGCGAGGAAGATGTAGAATCACCTGAAGGAGATCTGAGGGACGATAGCCTTCCTGTGGGTGGTGCATCGCGGCAATTGATAGGGGTCGTTGTCCTATTGGTGGGGTAAGTGCACGGTTTACTTGCGGCCTGGACGTCAGCTCAGCTAACTACTCACCTTCAGATGCGTACTCATCATTTCGTCAATTCTTATCTCTTCTCCTCAAGCACGTCAATACACCCTCGCTCATCTCCAATCCGCTGGATACGCCATTTTACCCCTCCTTGGAAATCTCAAACAGCTCACCAAACCAGTTTCCAAACACTTCCCGCAATTTAGGGTAGGAGAAAGCAGACTTGTGCGGTGGGCACAGGAGGACATGATGCTGAATGGAGATGAGGATTTCATGGTCAACGGGTCAGGCGCCGAACATGGGTGGAGTGATTTGGGCGAATACGTCCCGTTGAAGGCCAGCTCTGCGAATTCAGTATTTGGGCATGGTATTGGGGCAAGTCCTCGTGTGAGTGCGCGTTGGAGTTACTCGACGTATGGGAGTGTGCCGTTTGAGGGACTGGATGTGGATGAGAGCGAGGTAGACATGGGACCTGCACCTGAGGGTGGTGTGAGGAAGTTTATTAGGACTGCGTCCGAGACTGCGACGATGAGAGTCAAGGGTCTGTTGCGGCGATGAACATTGATGAAATAATGGATATCGGATTTTGTGAGCAAATACATGATATTTTGGTAATCGTAATAGTGTAGAGTATCTTACTTCTGTTCGGCTTCGTACTGATATGTTCCTTCTTTATTGGATGGTTGTTTATGTGGTTGCATACGACTCCAAGTGCCTGCTCTCTCGAGGTGAAAAAAGACTTGCACATTCCGGGTCTATCCTGGTGTCTAGGTTGTGCTAGGGCTCCAGGCTTGTTTCCGTGGTATCGACGCGGGATTGAATGAGGAACCTCTTCGACGCGGTGAGTCGTGTGGAAGGGAAATACAACATGGATTAAAATGCTAAGGAGTTGACAGAACACAGTGATTGTCAGAATATCTAATGCAGAGATACAATGCAACGTGCTCAATTAGAGTCACGGGGCATGTTCAGGTGACATCAATTGACGCGTTCGTCCGTCGCGTCTACGATACGCTCCTCCAATGACTCCAAGCTCTCAAAAATTCAATCAGAAGAAACCACAAAAGACGAAGCCTGCGGTCGTTAAGCTAGCCACGACAAGCTTGAGCCAACCACTATCGACCTCCCAAAAACGGTTCAACCCTCTCACAGCTGTACGTCTCAAATCGTTTTGTGATCTCGAGGCAGGCTGAGGCTTTGCTCTGTTCTTCAGTATAATCTACAGCCTCCCTCTGCATCACAGGTACCTCCCTCACAAGAACCTCCAGCCAAGAGACACAAAGGGAAAGAAAAAGCTATTGAAATTTCGGATGATGATTTCGAGGAGGAACAAGTTCACGGTGCGTTCCGTCCGGTTTGTAGTCTTTCTTATGCTTATGATTTCAAAATCACAGATGATAGACTATGGGTGGACATATATGAACCAACCACCGAGGCAAGTCCATCCGTGGTTCTCCTTTTGCGCAAAATTCATTCTTCGATATAGGCTGATCTTGCTGTCCATGTGCGGAAAGTTGAGGATGTGCGACGGTGGTTCATGGAAGCTTTTGAAGGTGGACCTTCGGGGAAGCTGCGACGATATAGGGTGCGTTCTGGTGTATATTCCTCCTCTACTCAATCTCATGCAGATATGAACAGAGGATCCTTGCCTTGACAGGTCCCTCAGGAACAGGAAAAACTGCAACTGTCAGAGTGCTTGCTCGTGAAATGGGCTTTGAGATTTTGGAATGGCGAAATGCCGTAGGGGAGGCTTTATCCTCTGTCTGGGGTGTGTGTGCGCCTTTCCCCTATCCTACGACGTCTGATACTAGGTTCGCAGACACCTCGTCCGGGTTTAACGAGGACTACGAGTCCACGTTCGCCAAGTTTGAAGCATTTCTCAATAGAGCCATAACCTGCCGTAGCATCTTCTCAGACTCGTCCCCCTCAACTCCTATCTCTCTATCATCCACTCCCACTCCTACCCAACGGAAAACCAGCCCCCACAGCTCGTCGGCGAAACACGTAATCCTACTAGAAGACCTGCCAAACATCCTACACCCCCAAACTCAAGCCAAATTTCATTCTGCTCTTCGTGCCTTCGTCGAGACAACGTCACATTCCGACTATCCTGTACCAATTGTGATCGTCATCAGTGATGCTACAGTGCGCGGTGAGACGCGGGACGAGTTGTTAACAAGTGGGGGTGGTGCTGGTGGGTACGCTTGGGGTCGAGAAAAGGGCGATATACTTGACATCCGGACTGTGTTACCTAGGGACTTGTTAGGAAGTCCCTATGTCCGGCAAATCGCGTACGTCATCCTCCTCACAATTCTCGTTATTGACATGCTCATGAATGTGTAGGTTCAACCCAGTCGCGCCAACTCTGATGAAGAAAGCCTTGACAGGACTTGTCGACCGACACTTCTCTCACACTAAAGCCGGAATCTCTTCATCTCAGTCTCGTCTGGCTGCGCCAACGAAAGAAACCATCGATATGATAGTCGAATCTGCCAATGGGGACATAAGAAGCGCGATTATGACACTCCAGTTCAGCTGTATAGCGCGCAGGAGAAAGAAGCGCGCTCCTGCGTCGACAGTGTTGATGGAGGCCACCACGAAGCGGGAGTCCAGCTTAGCTTTATTTCATTTGCTTGGAAAAGTTCTGTATAACAAACGTAGGTCCTTTTTCTAATTCATCAAACTGGTGAGCTAATTAGGAGTTGGTACGATTAGGCAAAGGCGATCCGCCAAGCGCATCTGCGACGGCGAAGGATGTGAAAAGAGAGAAAGAGTTGGATGCGAGAATCAAGGACCCACCTAAGCTGCCGGCACACCTCAAGGAACACGAAAGGAAGGCGAGTCGAGTGGATGTTGATGTACGTTCATCTGTCTATTCCACGTTCTCCACTGAATTCGGTTATTCTTAGTCGCTATATGCGGACTCCCCGATCGACTCTTCGCTTTTCTCGCTTTACATCCATCAAAATTATACTCAATTTTGCGGGGACCTTGATGAATGTCAAGGTGTAATCGACTGGCTCAGCTGGGTCGACAGCAGTGGTGGTGAAATGGTCAGTGACCTTCTCTTTCCTTCCTTTCTTTGTAGTCGTTCATGTGGTGACATAACTTCATAACAGTGGTATCAAGCCAATCCTCATCGATTCCATCTCCTCACGCTTGGTACTCTACACTCCCTTCCCTCACCTGTCCCGCGCCGCTCTCAGAAGATCCTCAAACCGGAATACTTCGACTATATTGCTAAGGAGAAGGAAGCTTGGGAAGCCGTGAATGATACAAGGTATTGGATGACTGTGAACAGTGGTCTGGGCTCGGCTGAATCGTTAACTAACGTACGTCTCTTGGAATATTTTATTCGGGTATTACACGGAAGACAGAAAGCTAATGTACGTGCATGCTTTTGGTTAGGACACGTCGAGATGGAGTAAACTGGAAGTGGCATTGGAGCTAGGGGCAGTGTTAAGACTGAAGCAAGCGCACGAGGGAGGAAGTTTGAGGAATGAAGGGTTCCCGCCTTCACATTCACGATTCTCGAAACTCGTGTTCACGAACAACGGCGGACAGAAAGGGCAACAAGTGGATGAGGATGCGGTTGGTGATGAAAATCAGGTTCTCGTGGAGGATGAAATAGATATCGGGGTAGCCACGAAGCCTGGCAACGCAGGGGAAGATGGGGCGAGTGGTAACTGGCTGGAGAGCGACGACATTGAAGAGGTTTAATCGACCCTCTTCGTATCAATGCTGGCTATCGGGCTGCCAGCTCTTTTGACAATCACAACCGTTAAGTCGCCAATATTTCTCCCGCTATCCTGTAACATTTTGTTCAACAATTCTGAGAATGTTCGTTCAGCCCGTTTACCTCTCAGATACAGAAGAATAATATACGTGCCCAATCCTTTGATCTCCCACCCCTCTTCAAACCCGACCTCGCATCGTTCCAACACATCTCGACTGGAAGACAGGTACCCGACCAAGTAAGGCAACACCCTTGATTGTGAAATATTGTTCATCGTAACCTCTCTGATAGGCGGTGCCGACATTTGGGGGAAAGACATTAACCAAGTTATTACCATTGGAATCGTCTGGCTCCCGTCCATGTGTAGGATCTCGAGGTGCTGGAGGGGAAGGTGTGGTGATAGATTAGATAACACGAAAGAGAGGTTGTGAAGGTGGAGGGAGGTGATGCCAGGGAAAGAGCGGAGGAGCAGGGTCATATCGGAGAAAGATTCGAAGAGGAGGGAGGCGAGGGTTAGGGAGTTTGGTGCGATCCAAGACCTGGCCGTATAAAACAATTGATTGAACGCGAGGCGGAGTGGTTCGCGGATTAGAGTAGGCTTTGGAGGTTTTCCTTGGTTTCCTCCTGTAATGGTGATCGACGTTGGACGGAGATATTTTAGGATATCTGAGAATAGGTTTTGCAGCGCGAAGCTGGATATATATACTGTCGGTTTCGCATCGGGAATCACGAATTTGATCTCTCGCGCGATTTGGTGGAAGCTACATATCGGAGAGGCGATCAAATTCGCGAAGGAACGTAGGTCCTCGGGAGTACATCTGAGTGCGATATGGGAGAAGGTGAGGGAGCGGCTCGCGGGAATCCAGCTTTTGCACACGAGGCTGCAGGCGAGGAGGGTGGCTCTGGCTTGTCTGTTTGCTGATTCGTTGGTTGAGGTGGGGGTGAGGTTTGTAGGAGTGGCGCATTTGTGGATGATTAGGTCTGTGAGTTCTGGTGGGATGTATGGCACCATGGTTGCAATATGGATCACAGGGGTCTGAACTTGCGGGGAATGTGTACCCGGAACGGGGAATGGTATGGGATGGAAGTGTAGATTAGGTGGCGTCGACCCGCGCCTTGCTAGTAGTACGTCTGGAATCGGGATTAGACAGGTGGACCAAGCGTATAGACGGGCGAAAGAGGTGGAAGACTAAGAAACAGTGTAGAGTGTGTAGAATGCGTGTCTAGTCTAGCCTTAAGGCGCCTACAACGTGTCGTCCTGCTGGTTCTAACTCGAACCTTTCTCATAAATATTTTTGAGCCCTGTAGTCGCGTGTGTAGTGTGGAAGACCTAAGTAGTTCTGATGCGCGCTCGGTCTGGTGGGTTCGGGTCAATGTTAGTGAAGCATCATCCAAAACTATGGACTTGGTATTTTGTTGGTATTATGGGGGGAAGACTAACGTCATTCGATTTGCGATCGCCACGGCCCCGGAGGAAGTAAACCCATGGATCATGATACGGGTGTGATAGCGATGATACAGAGGTCAAGGTTAGATCCCGACTTTCGATTCTCGACGAATAGAAGGCTGTAAGAGTATCATGTACCTATATATGACCTAATAGAGTACACAAACGAACATGTGAGTGGACTCCTACAGAGATTAGTAGATTGTATTAAACAAGTTCCAAAAAAAACAAGCAGGGTATAACAGAATGAAAGCTAGCTCGTTACCCCGTAAGCTCAGAGTTGCCGCCTTTGAGCGTGGAGTGATCCTGCATGGGAACTTAACGGGATACCTAGAGATACGACTTAGCAACAGCACTCGCACATGTAGAGAACGTACGAGATCAATCCGTCTGTATACTCGGGCTTAAGTTTTATTTCGTTACCATCACCATCAAGCCCGGGTCTGATGTCATACACCGCTAACACATGTGCAATGATCGAAAACAGTGATTCGTCACTGAAGAAACGCCCGGGGCAGATTCTCCTTCCGTAACCGAAAGCGGCAGCGAATGGATCACGAACTGCTGGATCGATCGCGCCGCCTTTCAAGTAACGATCTGGGATGTATTCTTCAGGGTCCCTGAAAACTTGTGGATCGCGCAGGATGGCCCTGCAGACCCATGGGTTATATTGGCTATGACGATGTTTCAAGGAAATGCTGACGAACCAGGTGCTTCCAATGACTAGGGTTCCCTTGGGAATGTAATAGCCATTGTATTCATCGGCACTTGTAGAGGAATGGCCAAAACCTAACGCCCTGTGTGAACGAAGTGGCAAGAAAGCTTGATATGACGTTACCTATGGGCGTAACGGGATGCCAACGCATAGTTTCTTTCACCATGGCATTAATGTAGGGTAACGAGGGGCGATCGTGAAACTCAGGAAGGCGGCCCTGAAGGACTGCGTCAAGTTCGGCTTGGGCTTTCTTTTGGACTTCCGGGTATAAACACATCGCGAGGAAGAACGTCTGTACTGCAGAGACAGTCTGGCAGGGCCATTATACGGGTCAGCAAGAATTGAGTGAATTATAGGAGAAGGCGTTTACAGTATCGGCCCCACCTACAATATAGATGAACCTTCGAAAGTTCGGGGCAGTTTGAAAAATGACTAACCAGCATAGGCCACAGCACATGTACCCCTAGCAATTGCTTCTTCTTCCATGCGATCAGGGTGTCCCTCTTCAGGTAAACTTTCGATTAGTTGGGTACAGATCGAGGGAATAGCATTTCCTTCTTTCTGTGAAGGCGGTAAGGCACGAGGACAATTGTAGTATAAATAACTCTCACCATCTGCTCTTTGACTAGCTCAAATGGCTCATTAGACACCTTATAGTTTAAAGCCCAATAATATTTAGCTTTGCGCTTCCAACCGGCACCCGGAAGCCAACTCGGGACGTATTTCATTATCGGAAACACATCGACAAGGAAGCGTCCCGGCGTTCCTGCTTCGACAATACCTTGGAGAGCCTCCTCAACGTTCTTGACGTATTTATCGTCCCAGTCTTTGACCGTAATACCGTACGCGACTTTCAAGATCGTTGTCGCAAACGTCCTGTGTCTTGCTGTTACTTCATGGGTTCGTAGTTCTGCATTGTTTTTACTTACAGGCGAATGATACTCATAAATTCATCAGGGGACTCAAGGAGATTTCGGAGGAAGGCGCGAGCACTGGAAGTCTGAATGGGCCTGTATCTGCTCACTACGTTCGAGTTGAAATGGTTGTGGAATGCACGGCGATGGCGACGCCACCATGAACCATAAGGCATCATCGCCATGTTGAAATCCCACCCCATGCTAGAAATGCAAGGTCTCAATTGAAGTCAATGTTCAATGCACGAATGGCTTACAGGTCAACGATCATAGGCATGGGTGGGCGATCAGAATAATTGTTCGAACGTTTCTCGAAAATGTCATATATCTTCTCCAGGCTTCCCAAGATCAAGAAGCCATGTCCCAGAACGTTGAGATAAATCATATCGCCTGTGGGTCAGCCGATGAGGCAATCTCAGGGTTAAGCAAGATAGCAGTAGCACTGACCGTACATCTGGAACCAATCGTTATACACAAGCCATGGTTTATGGAGAGGAAGGTCGAAAAGGTTCCCGATGATAGGGTATCCCTTCGGTCCAGGAGGCAGTGGAAGGCGATTTGGGTTTGCTCTGCGTTCGCGGACATACGTATCCAGCCACCGCACGACAATGAGACAACCAGCCGAGAGCATAAGAAGATGGGAAAATGAGTCCATGATGGACACCTAAGGGAACGTGAAACGACTTCAAGGATTATATAGGTCCAATTTACTCGAGGCGGTCGTACATGATGCCCTTCCAGTACTTATCAATGTGGTGCCGTTTCATGAGAGCGGTTTCCTGTGTTCCTGGTCAGGATTTTACTGCACATCAGTGAAGTTGACACGAAAAAGAGTAACAGTCTTAACAAGCGTCACGTACGAAGTGACCTTGGTGGTGATAGTTCATTCATTCATTTGACAGGAATAGGTAGCGATTGAATGGACGGGAGGTTGAGACGGTTCACAAGCAATCCGCATTTCTATGCATCCAGGTACAGTGAATAGCGCCACCAACTTGCTAGGAGTGAGATTGGATCCAAATAGAACGGGTGGTTCATTTTGCGGGGTGACGTTGACAATGGTGTTTGGTGCAAACGATGCTCTCAGATCTTGGATTCCCGTTCCCCCCAAGTTTGCTACCCCAGGACATAGGCACTGTGCGAGGAGACCAGCTCTCCAAGAGTCAAGAGAACGATAGAAAACTTTGCCAGTATGGAGATGCTGTCGTAATAATTTACCATGTCAGTGGCAAAGACAATGCGAAGAATTCATCGCGCTCAGTTGATTCGGCGTACCCAGGCTACTGGGACAGCACCCGAACGAAGTGTCTCATGTCAAGATTGAGATTGGCAGAGCAGGAGGAATGTTGAATACCGATCAAGTACGCACGCTCACATCCGTTTCCACCTGGGCGTTTTTCAATAAATGGTATTCAAACCTTGAGTTCAGTAGGATCCCAGCTCCCTGGGCAAGCAATGCAGATTACAGTGGCGTCTTCCGGGCTTGGGCTTGACGGTAGCTTTTCTCGGCAGTTTCACTTGACTCGGCCTGGTCGTTGGTTATCCTCAAGAGAATATATTGTTCGTACAGTAAATAGCATTCTGGTTTCGGTGGAAACCAATTCATAAGTTGTGATGGGTGCATGCCTCCCATATTAAGTCCGTACAAACCGTGTAAGAACCATTAGTCACTCCGGTGTCAATGTACCAAACAGGAAACGCGGAACGACCCACACCAGCAAACTAGTCGAGGCGGCATGGAGTTTGCAGGAGGTTCGGCCGAATGTAGTTGGCGCTCGATGTTTGACAGTCATTCGAATTATGTTCAACAGAGTTGATCTAACTGGAAAGCGCCGAGGTCGCAACATCAGCAATTTTTGACATTCCCGTAACAACCACCTCCAGCACCTGGGCACGTCTCATGGAGATCTCCTTGTTTGACATTATTTCATCGGCGGACGGCGTCGGGTTTCCCTTTAGCAATACAGCTTGCGAGATTTGAGGACAAGCTCTTGCATCGGATCGGAGACCAAGGAAATGGTAGGAAAGGGCGTGATATAATCCAGCCGGCCAGATGATGCTTGGTTGGATCGGCGACAGCCTGGTTGAGAATAGGGACAGTCTGAACGGATGTAAACGAAGGAAGTGCTCAATACGTATGCATTCCTCGCGAGGCAGCATTTAGTACATTTGCTCGACATGGCGTCATGGATTGCTCATAACTCATACAGGTAAAGAATCTCATAGTCTGAGGAGGAGAGCATCTGTTCACAAGAGAGTTTGCGGGTGCTTAAATTCACCCGAATTCATTTGTGCCTGGACTGACCATTCGCCACGCAATTTCATCACACTCAAACGTCTAGATACTCTCAATCTCGCACCACTCTCGTTGAAGTTCACAACCGAGAGTTAATCATCGAGGAGGGAAGGGAAGGACCATAACTTGCAACACACGGCATCAACGGACAAGGTGAACGGTGAAATGGGACAGACACAGAACCCTTCAATTGAGAGAACTCAGAGCGACAAACACGTTTCAACTTTTCGTTATGCAATTTATATTTCTAGAATTCTTGGTATGTACCAGTATTGTTTGAAACAAGACTCGAGGCCAATATGATATTAGGCGCTGGTACATTCGCAGTATTCGTAGTAGTCGTATTGGATGCACTCCCTATCGACGTTCCTGGCCCCATTGGTGAGCCCCATTTTCCAGCGTAGGATAAGACTCGGACTGTAGTCCAGAAGAATGAATCGTACGTCAAAGACGTAGAACTGAAGTTCAACATATCCTTCGCCATCAGTGATGTCATATTCCTATGGCCCGAGGGAGGTTTCTCGGTCTTGGAGGCGGATGCTGGGGTTAGCGTAGCAGAAATTGGACTGGGACTGGGACTGGGGCTCTCAGCGGTGAATTGCAACGATGTTGGAAGCTGAGCGGGTTGTTGTGGTAGAGAGGATACGGATGTGTTGCTTGCTAGCGGAAAGGTGGAGACAACAGCAACCTGGGCAGAAGGATTGAATACTATGGAGCTATCGGCAGCCGTATGTCCATTCTGCGAAAGGATGTGAGTTGAAGATTGTGCGTCGGCATTTGGACAAGTGTATTCGGGTTTGTGACGTCCAAGAGGAGTCAGCCTCAGTTGGCGTAGGACTGAAGACGGTCGACATGTTCTGCGAGTCGAGCGAAGTCTGAAATGGAGGCGCTGTAGGTGCTGGTGCCCCTATAACAAGGCTCTCCTCTCCCGAACTGTTTTCTTGGCTCAAACCGCCCGGAACGGTGTCCAAAGTAGAAGATCAGCTTAAGGAGTTGAGCCATGATTTATATGACGGATCAGAAAACTTGGATGATGACGAGGAGCCAAAAGTGTCGCTGGGTAGCAGCCAGGAAAGTGGTTGACGTTGAGTACGGCTTTGGCCCTCGTTGATGCGAGTGGTGGAAGTAGGGATTTTCCACTTCGTCAAGATTCTGTCTGTGATGTACGTAACAGGTATGTAGCACCCCAAGGTTAGTGCTGAGCGCTCAGCGTTGATGTAAATTCAAAGATCAAAGCAAACCACATACCCAACCATGCTCAACCTTCAACCTTCAATCGTACATACCGCCTCCGCCTCCGCAACCGCCTTGAGGGCTAGATAGCACGAGGCACCTCAGTCTCGTCTAGTTGCACCGACGAAAGAAACCGTTGATACGATCGTCGAATCTGTCAATTGGGAGATAAGAAGTGCGATCGTGACACTCCAGTTCAGCTGTATAGCCAGCAAGAGAAAAAACGCGTTTCCGCGTCGACAACGCTGATGGAGGCCACCACGAAGCGGGGGTCGAGCTTGGCTCTATTCCATTTGGGCAAACGTATGTCTTTCCTGACGAGTTGATTGGGAGCAAATTCCGATTTTTTGGACAATTAGGGAAAGGCAATCCGCCGAATGTGTATTTTACGGCGAAGGAAATGCGAGGTCTAGGCCTGAAGGATCGTGACCTCTGATGAGGATATTATGGGCGTGGATGTATCATGTGGGAGGCTCTGAAGCGGCTGGGTAGCGGAATGATATAGTGACATATATGGTATACCTGCGAAGAATGGGCGGTGCTGATATGTATGAATGTGGCTGGGCCAGGTGGGATGATAGAATATGTATGTGTTGCGGTGCGTGGAGGTGTTGATACGGTGAATGGAAATTTGGCATATGCTAGAAGTGCGAGCCTGGGCCAGGGGTCAAAAGGCAGCATGGCAGCACAGGCGTAGAGGACAGCAAGTGTCTGGGGTGAGAGGCCCCGCCAAAGTAACGTGATTGACGGGGAAGAACAAAGAACTTTGACACCGAGCGCTAATCGATAATCTGATGCCTCGAGGCCCATATATTAACCTGGCTATTCCTACCCCTCCCACTTCTATCCTGTTTGTTCGTTGACCACCTTTGATCGCACATCCTTCCCCCGCTTATCGGCTTACAATGCCCTTTTTTTCGAAATTCTCCAAAACAGGAAAGCAAGATACGTCGGCCCAACCTGCAGGAAATCCGGAGCGTCACAGCTTCTCTGCGCTCATTACAAGAGCCACAGCTCTTGGGACCCTTGTAGCTCCTGTCCTTCCAAGAGTCGGAACACCTCCTGCACCTGCGACCACACCAGTTCTCTCAAGATCCGAAACCCCTTCTCGTCCTCCCGAGACTCCTCAGGATCTCCCAACAGCTCGCGGCGCTTCTGCCCCCGTTCCGGGGGCTTCTCACGATCTCCCAACGCCCCCAAACCCAACTCCCCCTGCACCTGCGACCCATCTGGCGTTCCCAAGTGACCGAACCCCAGCACCGCCCGCCGGTAACGAGTATGAGGCCGCCGTCTGGGTTCCAACCGCGCCACCAAACCAGCCAACACGGATCGAGAAAGCGAAAGCAATGGGCAGCACTGTCCTTCATGGATTGGTAGTCGTAGCAGAAGGGCTCAAGGAATGTTCGGATCTCTTTCTACCCCTGAAAGCTGCTGCCGCGGCGTTCTTAACACTTCACAAGATCATCGATGTGCGTAAGCCACTTCCATTGTATTCACGCTATTGAGCTCCGATTGGCAGGGCGTATCCACGAACAAAGAGGAGCTAGAAGGACTCGAGGCAAGATTGAATGCTATCCTATCATTAGTTCAAAGGTACAAAAGAGAAGAAGGATTGGGTGTGTTTGGAGAAAGAGTCCAAAGTTTCTCCACGTGCGTATTGGCCTCCCTTTCTTGCTCTTGCTTTCTTATCTTATTTCCCTTTGGCGGTCTCACAGAGCTATCGTGCGCTTGATTAATGCTATCCAGCACTTGCAAGATCGACCATTGGCGGTCCGCACTGCCGAGGTCTCGAACGATGCCGGGATGATACAAAGGACGCTGAGGAGCCTCAACAGCGCTTGCGACCTCTTCCTGGTAGGCATTCAAGCCGCGGATCGTGCTCCTGCATGCATGGTGCTCATCGCATTCCACAGATCGATATGCAACTCCACACAAATACAACCGTACAACACACCAATACAACCGTACAATGCACCAATACAACCGTACAGAATATGTCAGAGGTAGGTGATTCTGAGCCTGAGAAAACGTTTTCAGTCTCATATATTCCATCGACAGATACTGAAATCCGGTGGGTTACTCCTTAAGAATGACAACTTGGGATTCTCACATCATTACAGGCCTGATTGACAAACTTCGTTCCGAGGGCGCTTCATATAAAACCCGGCACTCCGCCTATGGTGACCCCATGGGATGCATGGCCGGTACACGCGTCAATGTCCTCAAAGAGTTGGAAGCCCAGGCTTCTGACGAGCAAGGCGTTAAGGTGCATTGGCTTGCAGGAATGGCAGGCATCGGAAAGTCGACGATCGCGCAGTCGCTGTGCGAGTGCTTGGACGAACAGCAAACGCTTGGGGCAAGTTTCTTTTGCTCTCGAGCTTCAGAGAAAACCAAGAATGCGAGCCGCATCATCCCGGGTATCGCATACGGCCTTGCCAAGGGTTCACCTACTGTCACTGCGGAGCTCGCGAAAGTCCTGGAGGAGGACCCGGATTTAGTGGAGTCGAACAACATGCAAGAGCAATTCAAAAAACTCGTTGTTGACCCAGTGCGGAAAGCCGTCAATGGCCGGGTCGGGATTTACAAGGTTGTCGTCATCGATGCTCTCGACGAATGCACAAACCCCAACCTCGTCAATCGCCTCATCCGGGTGATTCTCAGTTCCGCTTCGGACCTTCCCCTCAAGTTCTTCCTCGTCAGTAGAGCCGATCATTCTATTACTACCGCCTTCACTTCGTCGAACGGTTCCCACAACACTTTCTTGCTTCACGAGGTCGAGAAAAGCATAGTGGAGAGCGACATCCGGATGTACGTGAAGGCATCACTGGGCGATATCAAGAAGAACTGTGATCCTGACAAGGAGGATGGGTGGCCTCCCGATAGCGAATTGTCTCAAATTGTCAAGGACTCTGGGAAACTTTTTGTCTACGCAGCCACGGCAGTGCGCTATATTCGAGCTGGCCGGGGCAATTACAAACGGCGCCTCACGTTGTTGACCAAACCCACAAGGAGTCAGCAGCAAACTTTGACCCTCGATGAGCTCTATGGAGATATTGTTACCCAAGCTTGTGGTGATCGAGAAGAAGAAGAACTGTCGCAGATGGAGACCCTCGTCTCGTTCGTCGTATTCCTACAACAGCCGTTATCACTCAAGGCCATTTCCGCGTTGTCTAAGATACCAGAGGCGAAGATACACTTATCGCTATTCAGCTCTGTCATTCACATTCCTGCCGAAGAAAGCGCCCCCATCTCCGCATTTCATGCATCCTTCCCTGAATTCCTTATAGATCCCGAACGCTGCCCACCAAAACGTTTCTCCCCATTCACACCTCTCCTCCCCAGCCATGGTCATGCAGAACTTGCACGCAAATGCCTCGAGCTCATGAACGGGTCACTCAAGTATAACATCTGTGAGGTCCCTGAAGAATTGACCGTCTCGCGTATGGACAGAACCAACCGACCCGAGGATGCCAACAAAATCCCCGAAGCACTCAAATATGCGTGTATTTACTGGGCCACCCATTTAAGTTGGGCCATGGAATCAAGCACGTCGACCTTCACATCCGTTATTGATGCTCTGCGCAACTTCCTGAAAATGCACCTCTTGCATTGGATGGAGTGTCTGAGTATTGTTGGTGAACTGAGGACGGGGGTTAAGTCGCTTCTCAGTGCAAGCGCCGCTCTCTCAGTAAGTCTTAATCATGAGAAAGCAAGTCCACGTGCTGATGTGTCATGGCAGCACATCCAGGCCGCGGGTGAGGATCTGCGACCGCTCGTTGATGATGCCTGTCGATTTCTGCGGATGAATTTCGAGGGTATTGAGCAGCATTGTTTCGAGGTTTACCAGTCAGCGTTCACATGGATTCCCAAGAAGTGCCTGATGCGTCAAGTTTATGGTGCACAAGTGAAGGGGCCACGAAGTGTCGTAATGGGTCTACCCAACTCCTGGGGACCGATGGAACACTGCATGGGTGGAGGTTCGGCCATCTATTCTGTCGCTTTCTCGCCCGACGGCAAACGAATTGCCTCCGGATCGGACGATCGGACGGTGAGGATTTGGAATGTGGGGACAGGCTCAGAGGAAGCGCAGTTGGAGGGCCACACGGGTTCGGTGAGGTCTGTCGCTTTCTCGCCCGACGGCACGCGAGTTGCCTCCGGATCGGACGATCGGACGGTGAGGATCTGGAATGCAGGGACAGGCTCAGAGGAAGCGCAGTTGGAGGGCCACACGGGTTCGGTGTGGTCTGTCGCTTTCTCGCCCGACGGCATGCGAGTTGCCTCCGGATCGGAAGATCGGACGGTGAGGATTTGGAATGTG